>JAMLFY010000004.1:20473041-20620445 GCA_030441495.1 Dalbergia oliveri
TAGGCAAAGGCTCTGCTAGTATAAGGCCATGTAGCATACTATTTGGTGTTGACCAATTTGATCCTACTCCAGATAAATGAAGGAAATGGTTCAGTAGCTTATTTCAATGGCTCAACACAACATTTCAGTGGTGATGCTGCTCACTCAAACGAGTCATTGTTTGTATCCAAGATTCTCTCAGCTGGAAGATAGGTTTTGCGATGCCAACTTTGCGCATGTTGTGCCCAATCATCTTGTTGTTTGTGGGGACAAGGTTGTACATGCATGTGGTGTGCATTTATTATGAAATTTTGTTGTTCACCGAACATTACTCTTTTTGGTATTGTACAAGTTCTAGTGGCTGCCTAGGAAAAGGAAAGTCAAGCTCCCAAGTGAGAAGCGGGTAAATAGGATTTTCTATGATCCATCATGATTAGGATTTTCTAAGCATAGGACATCTCATCTTAGTGCTATACTTTTGGGGTTTTCCCATTAGGCATAAGCTCTGCTAGTATAAAGCCATGTAGCATAGCATTAAGTGTTGATCAATTTGATCCTACTACAAAATAAGGAAGGAAAGACTTCAATAGTTTCTTCAATTGGTTCTACAAAACATTTAAATAACGATGCGGCTTACTCAAACGGTGATTGTCTATATGCAAATTCTATCTAGACTGGAAAAAAAGTTTTGCCATACCAACTATGTGCATGTTTTGCTCAATCACCTTGTTCTTTTTGGGGATAAGGTTGTACGTGTTTGTGGTGTACATTTATTGTTCACTTAGAATTACCCTTTTTGGTATTACACAAGCTCTATGGTCCTGGGGAAAAGTAAAGTCAAGTTCCTAAGTGAGAAGTAGGTAGATGCGATTTTCTAGGATCCACTATTTTCTGGAATTTCAAAGCCTAGCACATCTCAACTTGGTGTTGTGCTTTTGGGACTTACCCATCTAGGCATAGGCTCTACTAGTATAAGGCCATGTAGCATACTATTTGGTGTTGTCCTATTTGGTCCTACTCCAGACAAGGGATGGAAATGGTTCAGTAGCTTCTTTAATTTTTTCAACACAACATTTTCAGTGATGATGTTCTCACTGACGGTCATTGTTTGTATGCAAGATTCTGTTAGTTGGAAGATAGGTTTTACCATACGGCTGTGTGCATATTATGCCCAATCATCTTGTTCTTTGTGGGGACAAGGTTGTATGTGCATGTGATGTGCATTTATTGTGAAATTTTGTTTTTCACCTAACATTACTCTTTTTGGTATTGCACAAGTTCTAGTGGTTGCCTCAGGAAAGGAAAGTCAAGCTTCCAAGTGAAAGGGTAATGGGATTTTCTATGATCCACCACTATTAGGATTTTCTAAGCATAGGACATCTCATCTTAGTACTCTACTTTGGGATTTTCCCATTTAGGCATAGGCTCTTCTTCTAAAGCCATGTAGCATACCATCAAGTGTTGATCAATTTGATCCTACTACAAAATAAGGAAGGAAAGAGATCAATAGTTTCTTCAATTGGTTCTACTAAACATTTTCAGTGGTGATACGGCTTACTCAAATAGTGATTGTCTATATACAAGATTCTATTAGCTGGAAGATAAGTTTTGCCATACCAACTATGTGCATGGTGTGCTTAATCATCGTGTTCTTTTTGGGGACAAGGTTGTACGTGGATATAGTGTGCATTTGTTGTGCAATTTTGTTGTTCAATAACATTACTCTTCCTGGCATTGCACAAGCCCTAGTGGCTGCTTATGAGGGAAAGGAAAGTCAAGTTCCTAAGTGAGAAATAGGTAGATGGGATTTTCTATGATCAACTATTGACTGGATTTTCAAAGCCTAGCACATCTTAACTTGGTGTTGTGCTTTTGGGACTTACCCATCTAGGCATAGGCTCTGCTATTATAAGGCCATGTAGCATACCATTTGATGTTGACCAATTTGATCCTACTCCAGATAAAGGAAGGAAATGGTTTAGTAATGTTTTTAAATTGTTCAACACAACATTTTCATGGTGATGCTCACTCAACAGTCGTTGTTTATATCCAAGATTCTGTTGTTGGAAGATAGGTTTTGCCATACCAACTGTGCGCATGTTGTGCCCAATCATCTTGTTCTTTGTGGGGATAAGGTTGTACGTGCATGTGGTGTGCATTTATTGTGTAATTTTGTTGTTCACCTAACATTACTCTTTTTGGTATTGCACAAGTTCTAGTGGTGCCTCCAAAAAGGAAAGTCAAGCTCCCAAGTGAGAAGAAGGTAGATGGGATTTTCGTGATCCATCACTGGTTAGGATTTTCTAAGCATAGGACATCTCATCTTAGTGCTCTACTTTGGGTTTTCCCATTTACGCATAGGCTCTGCTAGTATAAAGCCATGTAGCATACCATTCAAGTGTTGATCAATTTGATCCTACTACAAAATAAGGAAGGAAAGAGTTCAATAGTTTCTTCAATTGGTTCTACAAAACATTATTCAGTGGTGATGTGGCTTACTCAAACAGTGTTGTCTGTATGCAAGATTCTATTAGATGGAAGATAAGTTTTTCCATACCAACTATGTGCATGGTGTGCTCAATTATCTTATTCTTTTTGGGGACATGGTTCGTGTTAGTGGTGTGCATTTGTTGTGCAATTTTGTTGTTCACTTAACATTACTCTTCTGGTATTGCACAAGCTCTAGTGGCTGCCTATGGGGAAAAGTGAAGTCAAGTTCCAAAGTGAGAAGTAGGTAGATGGGATTTTCTATGATCCACTATTGACTGGAATTTCGAAGCCTAGCACATCTCAACTTGGTGTTGTGCTTTGGGACTTACCCATCTAGGAATAGGCTCTCTAGTATAAAGCCATGTAGCATAGTATTTGGTGTTAACCAATTTGATCCTACTCCAGATAAAGGAAGGAAAAGGTTTTATTAGGTTCTTTAATTGGTTCAACACAACATTGTAAGATCCTAATGCTCACTCAACGTCATTGTTTGTATCCAAGATTCTGTAGCTGGAAGATAGGTTTTGCCATACTAAGTGTGTGCATGTTGTCCCTATCATCGTGTTCTTTGTGGGGACAAGGTTGTACGTGCAAGTGGTGTGCGTTTATTGTGAAATTTTGTTCTTCACCTTACATTACTCTTTTTGGTATTGCACAAGTTCTAGTGTCCCCTCAGGAAAAAGGAAAGTGAAGCTCCCAAGTGGAAGCGGGAAGATGGGATTCTCTATGATCCATCACAATTAGGATTTTCTAAGCATAGGACATCTCATCTTAGTGCTCTACTCTTGGGTTTTCCCATTTACGCATAGGCTCTGCTAGTATAAAGCCATGTAGCATACCATTTAGTGTTGATCAATTTGATCCTACTACAAAATAAGGAAGGAAAGAGTTCAATAGTTTCTTCAATTGGTTCTACAAAACATTATTCAGTGGTGATGCGGCTTACTCAACGTGGTTGTCTGTATGCAAGATTCTATTAGATGGAAGATAAGTTTTTCCATACCAACTATGTGCATGGTGTGCTCAATCATCTTATTCTTTTTGGGGACAAGGTTTTACGTGTTATGGTGTGCATTTGTTGTGCAATTTTATTGTTCACTTAACATTACTCTTTCTGGTATTGCACAAGCTCTAGTGGCTGCCTATGGGGAAAAGTGAAGTCAAGTTCCAAAGTGAGAAGTAGGTAGATGGGATTTTCTATGATCCACTATTGACTGGAATTTCAAAGCCTCACATCTCAACTTGGTGTTGTGCTTTGGGACTTACCCATCTAGGATAGGCTCTACTAGTATAAAGCCATGTAGCATAGTATTTGGTGTTAACCAATTTGATCCTACTAATAAAGGAAGGAAAAGGTTTTATTAGGTTCTTTAATTGGTTCAACACAACATTGTCAATGCTGATGCTGCTCACTCAACGTCATTGTTTGTATCCAAGATTCTCAGCTGGAAGATAGGTTTTGCCATACTAAGTGTGTGCATGTTGTCCCTATCATCGTGTTCTTTGTGGGGACAAGGTTGTACGTGCAAGTGGTGTGCATTTATTGTGAAATTTTGTTCTTCACCTTACATTACTCTTTTTGGTATTGCACAAGTTCTAGTGTTACCTCAGGAAAAGGAAAGTGAAGCTCCCAAGTGGAAGGCGGGTAGATGGGATTCTCTATGATCCATCACAATTAGGATTTTCTAAGCATAGGACATCTCATCTTAGTGCTCTACTCTTGGGGTTTTCCCATTTACGCATAGGCTCTGGTATAAAGCCATGTAGCATACCATTCATGTTGATCAATTTGATCCTACTACAAAATAAGGAAGGAAAGAGTTCAATAGTTTCTTCAATTGGTTCTACAAAACATTCAGTGGTGATGCGGCTTACTCAAACGTGGTTGTCTGTATGCAAGATTCTATTAGATGGAAGATAAGTTTTTCCATACCAACTATGTGCATGGTGTGCTCAATCATCTTATTCTTTTTGGGGACAAGGTTTTACGTGTTAGTAGTGTGCATTTGTTGTGCAATTTTATTGTTCACTTAACATTACTCTTTGGTATTGCACAAGCTCTAGTGGCTGCCTATGGGGAAAAGTGAAGTCAAGTTCCAAAGTGAGAAGTAGGTAGATGGGATTTTCTATGATCCACTATTGACTGGAATTTCGAAGCCTAGCACATCTCAACTTGGTGTTGTGCTTTTGGGACTTACCCATCTAGGAATAGGCTCTGCTAGTATAAAGCCATGTAGCATAGTATTTGGTGTTAACCAATTTGATCCTACTCCAGATAAAGGAAGGAAAAGGTTTTATTAGGTTCTTTAATTGGTTCAACACAACATTTTCAGTGGTGATGCTGCTCACTCACGTCATTGTTTGTATCCAAGATTCTCTTCTGGAAGATAGGTTTTGCCATACCAGTGTGTGCATGTTGTCCCCTATCGTGTTCTTTGTGGGGACAAGGTTGTACGTGCAAGTGGTGTGCATTTATTGTGAAATTTTGTTCTTCACCTTACATTACTCTTTTGGTATTGCACAAGTTCTAGTGTCCTCCAGGAAAAAGGAAAGTGAAGCTCCCAAGTGAGAAGGCGGGAAGATGGGATTTCTATGATCCATCACAATTAGGATTTTCTAAGCATAGGACATCTCATCTTAGTGCTCTACTCTTGGGGTTTTCCCATTTGGCATAGGCTCTGCTAGTATAAAGCCATGTAGCATACATTAAGTGTTGATCAATTTGATCCTACTACAAAATAAGGAAGGAAAGAGTTCAATAGTTTCTTCAATTGGTTCTACAAAACATTATTCATGGTGATGCGGCTTACTCAAACAGTGGTTGTCTGTATGCAAGATTCTATAGATGGAAGATAAGTTTTCCATACCAACTATGTGCATGGTGTGCTCAATCATCTTATTCTTTTTGGGGACAAGGTTTTACGTGTTAGTGGTGTGCATTTGTTGTGCAATTTTATTGTTCACTTAACATTACTCTTTCTGGTATTGCACAAGCTCTAGTGGCTGCCTATGGGGAAAAGTGAAGTCAAGTTCCAAAGTGAGAAGTAGGTAGATGGGATTTTCTATGATCCACTATTGACTTGAATTTCGAAGCCTAGCACATCTCAACTTGGTGTTGTGCTTTTGGGACTTACCCATCTAGGAATAGGCTCTGCTAGTATAAAGCCATGTAGCATAGTATTTGGTGTTAACCAATTTGATCCTACTCCAGATAAAGGAAGGAAAAGGTTTTATTAGGTTCTTTAATTGGTTCAACACAACATTGTTAAATGGTAATCCTCTCACTCAAACGTCATTGTTTGTATCCAAGATTCTTTAGCTGGAAGATAGGTTTTGCCATACTAAGTGTGTGCATGTTGTCCCCATATCATCGTGTTCTTTGTGGGGACAAGGTTGTACGTGCAAGTGGTGTGCATTTATTGTGAAATTTTGTTCTTCACCTTACATTACTCTTTTTGGTATTGCACAAGTTCTAGTGTCTACCTCAGGAAAAGGAAAGTGAAGCTCCCAAGTGAGAAGGGGTAGATGGGATTCTCTATGATCCATCACAATTAGGATTTTCTAAGCATAGGACATCTCATCTTAGTGCTCTACTTTTGGGATTTTCCCATTTAGGCATAGGCTTTGCTGGTATAAAGCCTTGTAGCATACCATTAAGTGTTGATCAATTTGATCCTACTACAAAATAAGGAAGGAAAGACTTCAATAGTTTCTTCAATTGGTTCTACAAAACATTTAATGGTGATGCGGCTTACTCAAACGTGATTGTCTATATGCAAGATTCTATTAGCTGGAAGATAAGTGTTGCCATACCAACTATGTGCATGGTGTGCCCAATGATCGTGTTTTTTTGGGGACAAGGTTGTACGTGCATATAGTGTTCATTTGTTGTGCAATTTTGTTTTCACTTAACATTACTCTTCCTGGTATTGCACAAGCTCTAGTGGCTCCTTGGGGAAAAGGAAAGTCAAGTTCCTATGAGAAAGTAGGTAGATGGGATTTTCTATTATCCACTATTGACTGGATTTTCAAAGCCTTGCACATCTCAACTTGGTGTTGTGCTTTGGGACTTACCCATTTAGGCATAGGCTCTACTAGTATAAGGCCATGTAGCATACAATTTGGTGTTGACCAATTTGATCTTACTACACATAAAGGAAGGAAATGGTTCAGTAGCTTCTTTAATTGGTTCAACACAACATTTTAAGTGGTGATGATGCTCACTCAAATAGTCATTGTTTGTATCCAAGATTCTCTTAGCTGGAAGATAGGTTTTGCCATACCAATTGTGTGCATTTTGTGCCCAATCATCTTGTTCTTTGTGGGGACAAGGTTGTACGTGATGTGGTGTGTATTTTTTGTGCAATTTTGTTGTTCGCCTAACATTTCTCTTTTTGGTATTGCACAAGTTCTAGTGGCTACCTAGGAAAAGGAAAGTCAAGCTCCTAAGTGAGAAGGGTAATGGGATTTTCTATGATCCATCACTGATTAGGATTTTCTAAGCATAGGACATCTCATCTTAGTGCTCTACTTTTAGTGTTTTCCCATTTAGGCATAGGCTCTGCTGTATAAAGCCATGTAGCATACCATTAAGTGTTGATCAATTTGATCCTACTTCAATATAAGGAAGGAAAGAGTTCAATAGTTTCTTCAATTGGTTCTAAAAAATCATATTCACGGTGATGCGGCTTACTCAACGGGATTGTGTATATGCAAGATTCTATAAGCTGGAAGATAACTTTTCCATATCGACTATGTGCATGGTGTGCTCAATCATCTTGTTCTTTTTGGGGACAAGGTTGTACGTGTATGTGTGAATTTGTTGTGCAATTTTGTTGTTCACTTAACATTACTCTTTCTGGTATTGCAAGCTCTAGTGGCTGCCTATGGGGAAAAGTAAAGTAAAGTTCCAAAGTGAGAAGTAGGTAGATGGGATTTTCTATGATCCACTATTGATTGGAATTTCGAAGCCTAGCACATCTCAACTTGATGTTGTGCTTTTGGGACTTGCCCATCTAGGCATAGGCTCTACTAGTATAAGGCCATGTAGCATACTATTTGGTGTTGACCAATTTGATCCTACTCCAGATAAAGGAAGGAGATGGTTCAGTAGCTTATTTAATTGGCTCAACACAACATTTTTAGTGGTGATGCTCTCACTCAAACAGTCATTGTTTGTATCCAAGATTCTTCAGCTGGAAGATAGGTTTTGCCATACCAACTTTGTGCATGTTGTGCCCAATTATCTTGTTCTTTGGGGACAAGGTTGTACATGCATGTGGTGTGCATTTATAATGAAATTTTGTTGTTCACCTAACATTACTCTTTTTGGTATTGTACAAGTTCTAGTGGCTGCCTCCAGGAAAAGGAAAATCAAGCTCCCAAGTGAGAAGAGGTTGATGGGATTTTATGATCCATCACTGATTAGGATTTTCTAAGCATAGGACATCTCATCTTAGTGCTATACTTTGGGGTTTTCCCATTTAGGCATAGGCTCTGGTATAAAGCCATGGAGCATACCATTAAGTGTTGATCAATTTGATCCTACTACAAAATAAGGAAGGAAAGACTTCAATAGTTTCTTCAATTGGTTCTACAAAACATTTAAATGTGATGCGGCTTACTCAAACATTGATTGTCTATATGCAAGATTCTATTAGCTGGAAGATAAGTTTTGCCATATCGACTATGTGCATGCTGTGCTCAATTATCTTGTTCTTTTTGCGGACAAGGTTGTACGTGTATGTGGTGTGAATTTGTTGTGCAATTTTATTGTTCACTTAACATTACTTTTTGGTATTGCACAGGTATAGTGGCAGCCTATGGGGAAAAGTAAAGTCAAATTCGAAAGTGAGAAAGAGATAGATGGGATTTTCTATGATCCACTATTGACTGGAATTTCGATGCCTAGCACATCTCAACTTGGTGTTGTGCTTTGGGACTTACCCATCTAGGCATAGGCTCTACTAGTATAAGGCCATGTAGCATACTATTTGGTGTTGACCTATTTGATCCTACTCCAGACAAGGATGGAAATGGTTCAGTAGCTTCTTTAATTTTTTCAACACAACATTTTAATGGTGATGCTGCTCACTCAACATCATTGTTTGTAGATTCTGTTAGTTGGAAGATAGGTTTTACCATACGAACTGTGTGCATGTTATGCCAATCATCTTGTTCTTTGTGGGGACAAGGTTGTATGTGCATGTGGTGTGCATTTATTGTGAAATTTTGTTGTTCACCTAACATTTCACTTTTTGGTATTGCACAAGTTCTAGTGGTTGCCTCCAGGAAAAGGAAAGTCATGCTCCCAAGAGAGAAGGTAGATGGGATTTTCTATGATCCATCACTATTAGGATTTTCTAAGCATAGGACATCTCATCTTAGTGCTCTACTTTGGGGTTTTCCCATTTAGGCATAGGCTCTAGCTGGTATAAATCCATGTAGCATACCATTCAGTGTTGATCAATTTGATCCTACTACAAAATAAGGAAGGAAAGAGTTCAATAGTTTCTTCAATTGGTTCTAAAAACATATTCAGCGGTGATGCGGCTTACTCAACAGTGATTGTCTATATGTAAGATTCTATTAGCTGGAAGATAAGTTTTGCCATACGACTATGTGCATGCGTGCTCAATCATCTTGTTCTTTTTGCGGACAAGGTTGTACGTGTATGTGGTGTGAATTTGTTGTGCAATTTTGTTGTTCACTTAACATTACTCTTTCTGGTATTGCACCAGGTATAGTGGCTGCCTATGGGGAAGAGTAAAGTCAAGTTCGAAAGTGAGAAATAGATAGATGGGATTTTCTATGATCCACTATTGTCTGGAATTTCGAAACCTAGCACATCTCAACTTGGTGTTGTGCTTGTGGGACTTACCCATCTAGGCATAGGCTCTGCTAGTATAAGGCCACATAGCATAGTATTTGGTGTTGACCAATTTGATCCTACTCCAATAAAGGAAGGAAATGGTTCAGTAGCTTATTCATTGGCTCAACACATCATTTTCAATGGTGATGCCTGCTCACTCAAACAGTCATTGTTTGTATCCAAGATTCTGTTAGCTGGAAGATAGGTTTTGCCATGCCAAATTTGTGCATGTTGTGCCCAATCATCTTGTTCTTTGTGGGGACAAGGTTGTACATGCATGTGGTGTGCATTTATTATGAAATTTTGTTGTTCACCAAACATTACTCTTTGGTATTGTACAAGTTCTAGTGGTTGCCTAAGGAAAAAGGAAAGTCAAGCAGGTGAAGCAGGTAGATGGGATTTTCTATGATCCATCACTGATTAGGATTTTCTAAGCATAGGACATCTCATCTTAGTGCTCTACTTTTGGGTTTTCCTATTTAGCCATAAGCTCTGGTATAAAGCCATGTAGCATACCATTAAGTGTTGATCAATTTGATCCTACTACAAAATAAGGAAGGAAAGACTTCAATAGTTTCTTCAATTGGTTCTACAAAACATTTTCAATGGTGATGCGGCTTACTCAACGGTGATTGTCTATATGCAAGATTCTTTTAGCTGGAAGATAAGTTTTGCCATACCAACTATGTGCTTGTTTTGCTCAATCATCTTGTTCTTTTTGGGGACAAGGTTGTACGTGTATGTGGTGTGCATTTGTTATTCCTAGATTAGCCTTTGGTATTACACAAGCTCTAGTGGTTCCTATGGGGAAAAGTAAAGTCAAGTTCCTAAGTGAGAAGTAGGTAGATGGGATTTTCTATATCCACTATTTCTGGAATTTGAAGCCTAGCACATCTCAACTTGGTGTTGTGCTTTTGGGACTTACACATCTAGGCATAGGCTCTCTAGTATAAGGCCATGTAGCATACTATTTGGTGTTGACCTATTTGATCCTACTCCAACAAGGATGGAAATGGTTCAGTAGCTTCTTTAATTTTTTCAACACAACATTTTCAATGGTGATGCTCTCACTCAAACAGTCATTGTTTGTATCCAAGATTCTGTTAGTTGGAAGATAGGTTTTACCATACGAACTGTGTGCATGTTATGCCCAATCATCTTGTTCTTTGTGGGGACAAGGTTGTATGTGCATGTGGTGTGCATTTATTGTGAAATTTTGTTGTTCACCTAACATTACTCTTTTTGGTATTGCACAAGTTCTAGTGGCTGCCTCCAGGAAAAGGAAAGTCAAGCTCCCAAGAAGGTAGATGGGATTTTCTATGATCCATCACTGATTAGGATTTTCTAAGCATAGGACATCTCATCTTAGTGCTCTACTTTTAGGGTTTTTCCATATAGGCATAGGCTCTCCTGGTATAAAGCCATGTAGCATACCATTAAGTGTTGATCAATTTGATCCTACTACAAAATAAAGAAGGAAAGAGTTCAATAGTTTCTTCAATTGGTTCTAAAAAAACATATTCAGTGGTGATGCGGCTTACTCAATAGTGATTGTCTATATGTAAGATTCTAAGCTGGAAGATAAGTTTTCCATATCGACTATGTGCATGCTGTGCTCAATCATCTTGTTCTTTTTGCGGACAAGGTTGTACGTGTATGTGTGAATTTGTCGTGCAATTTTGTTGTTCACTTAACATTACTCTTTTGGTATTGCCAGGTATAGTGGCAGCCTATGGGGAAAAGAAAGTCAAGTTCGAAAGTGAGAAATAGATAGATGGGATTTTCTATGATCCACTATTGACTGGAATTTGAAGCCTAGCACATCTCAACTTGGTGTTGTGCTTTTGGGACTTACCCATCTAGGCATAGGCTCTGCTAGTATAAGGCCATGTAGCATACTATTTGGTGTTGACCTATTTGATCCTACTCCAGACAAGGGATGGAAATGGTTCAGTAGCTTCTTTAATTTTTTCAACACAACATTTTCAGTGGTGATGCTCTCACTCAAACAGTCATTGTTTGCATCCAAGATTCTGTTAGTTGGAAGATAGGTTTTACCATACGCTGTGTGCATGTTATGCCCAATCATCTTGTTCTTTGTGGGGACAAGGTTGTATGTGCATGTGGTGTGCATTTATTATGAAATTTTGTTGTTCACCTAACATTACTCTTTTTGGTATTGCACAAGTTCTAGTGGCTGCCTCCAGGAAAAGGAAAGTCAAGCTCCCAGAAGAAGGTAGATGGGATTTTCTATGATCCATCACTCATTAGGATTTTCTAAGCATAGGACATCTCATCTTAGTCCTCTACTTTAGGGTTTTTCCATATAGGCATAGGCTCTCCTGGTATAAAGCCATGTAGCATACCATTCGTGTTGATCAATTTGACCCTACAACAAAATAAGGAAGGAAAGAGTTCAATAGTTTCTTCAATTGGTTCTAAAAAAACATATTCGGTGATGCGGCTTACTCAACGTGTTGTCTATATGCAAGATTCTCTAAGCTGGAAGATAAGTTTTCCCATATCGACTATGTGCATGCTGTGCTCAATCATCTTGTTCTTTTTGGGGACAAGGTTGTACGTGTATGTGGTGTGAATTTGTCGTGCAATTTTGTTGTTCACTTAACATTACTCTTTCTGGTATTGCACTAACTTTAGTGGCTGCCTATGGGGAAAAGTAAAGTCATGTTCCAAAGAGAGAAGTAGGTGGATGAGATTTGCTATGATCCACTATTGATTGGAATTTGGAAGCCTAGCACATCTCAACTTGGTGTTGTGCTTTTGGACTTACCCATCTAGGCATAGGCTCTACTAGTATAAGGCCATGTAGCATACTATTTGGTGTTGACCTATTTGATCCTACTCCAGACAAGGGATGGAAATGGTTCAGTAGCTTCTTTAATTTTTTCAACACAACATTTTCATGGTGATGTGCTCACTCAAACGTCATTGTTTGCATCCAAGATTCTGTTAGTTGGAAGATAGGTTTTACCATACGAACTGTGCATGTTATGCCCAATCATCTTGTTCTTTGTGGGGACAAGGTTGTATGTGCATGTGGTGTGCATTTATTGTGAAATTTTGTTGTTCACCTAACATTACTCTTTTTGGTATTGCACAAGTTCTAGTGGCTGCCTCCAGGAAAAGGAAAGTCAAGCTCCCAAGAGAGAAGCGGGTAGATGGGATTTTCTATGATCCATCACTAATTAGGATTTTCTAAGCATAGGACATCTCATCTTAGTGCTCTACTTTTAGGGTTTTTCCATATAGGCATAGGCTCTGCTGGTATAAAGCCATGTAGCATACCATTCAGTGTTGATCAATTTGACCTTACAACAAAAATAAGGAAGGAAAGAGTTCAATAGTTTCTTCAATTGGTTCTAAAAAACATATTCAGGAGGTGATGCGGCTTACTCAAATAGTGATTGTCTATATGTAAGATTCTATTAGCTGGAAGATAAGTTTTCCCATATCGACTATGTGCATGCTGTGCTCAATCATCTTGTTCTTTTGGCGGACAAGGTTGTACGTGGATGTGGTGTGAATTTGTCGTGCAATTTTGTTGTTCACTTAACATTACTCTTCCTGGTATTGCACCAGGTATAGTGGCAGCCTATGGGGAAAAGAAAGTCAAGTTCGAAAGTGAGAAATAGATAGATGGGATTTTCTATGATCCACTATTGACTGGAATTTCGAAGCCTAGCACATCTCAACTTGGTGTTGTGCTTTTGGGACTTACCCATCTAGGCATAGGCTCTGCTAGTATAAGGCCATGTAGCATACTATTTGGTGTTGACCTATTTGATCCTACTACAGACAAGGGATGGAAATGGTTCAGAGCTTCTTTAATTTTTTCAACACAACATTTTCAGTGGTGATGCCTGCTCACTCAAACGTCATTGTTTGCATCCAAGATTCTTAGTTGGAAGATAGGTTTTACCATACAGCTGTGTGCATGTTGTGCCCAATCATCTTGTTCTTTGTGGGGACAAGGTTGTATGTGCATGTGGTGTGCATTTATTATGAAATTTTGTTGTTCACCTAACATTACTCTTTGGTATTGCACAAGTTCTAGTGGTGCCTCAGGAAAAGGAAAGTCAAGCTCCAAGAGAGAAGTAGGTAGATGGGATTTTCTATGATCCATCACTGATTAGGATTTTCTAAGCATAGGACATCTCATCTTAGTCCTCTACTTTTAGGGTTTTTCCATATAGGCATAGGCTCTCCTGGTATAAAGCCATGTAGCATACCATTCATGTTGATCAATTTGACCCTACAACAAAAATAAGGAAGGAAGAGTTCAATAGTTTCTTCAATTGGTTCTAAAAAAACATATTCGGCGGTGATGCGGCTTACTGAAAGTGTTTGTCTATGCAAGATTCTATTAGCTTGGAAGATAAGTTTTCCATATCGACTATGTGCATGTGTGCTCAATCATCTTGTTCTTTTGGGGACAAGGTTGTGTGATGTGGTGTGAATTTGTCGTGCAATTTTGTTGTTCACTTAACATTACTCTTTCTGGTATTGCACAGGTATAGTGGCGGCCTATGGGGAAAAGAAAAGTCAAGTTCCTAAGTGAGAAATAGATAGATGGGATTTTCTATGATCCACTATTGACTGGAATTTCGAAGCCTAGCACATCTCAACTTGGTGTTGTGCTTTTGGGACTTACCCATCTAGGCATAGGCTCTGCTAGTATAAGGCCATGTAGCATACTATTTGGTGTTGACCTATTTGATCCTACTCCAGACAAGGGATGGAAATGGTTCAGTAGCTTCTTTAATTTTTTCAACACAACATTTTCAGTGGTGATCCTGCTCACTCAAACGTCATTGTTTGCATCCAAGATTCTGTTAGTTGGAAGATAGGTTTTACCATACGAACTGTGTGCATGTTATGCCCAATCATCTTGTTCTTTGTGGGGACAAGGTTGTATGTGCATGTGGTGTGCATTTATTGTGAAATTTTGTTGTTCACCTAACATTACTCTTTTTGGTATTGCACAAGTTCTAGTGGCTACCTCAGGAAAAGGAAAGTCAAGCTCCCAAGAGCGGGTAGATGGGATTTTCTATGATCCATCACTGATTAGGATTTTCTAAGCATAGGACATCTCATCTTAGTGCTCTACTTTTAGGGTTTTTCCATATAGGCATAGTCTCTGGTATAAAGCCATGTAGCATACCATTCAGTGTTGATCAATTTGACCCTACAACAAAAATAAGGAAGGAAAGAGTTCAATAGTTTCTTCAATTGGTTCTAAAAAAACATATTCGGTGATGCGGCTTACTCAAACGTGTTTGTCTATATGCAAGATTCTATTAGCTGGAAGATAAGTTTTCCATATCGACTATGTGCATGCTGTGCTCAATCATCTTGTTCTTTTTGGGGACAAGGTTGTACGTGTATGTGGTGTGAATTTGTCGTGCAATTTTGTTGTTCACTTAACATTACTCTTTCTGGTATTGCACAACTTTAGTGGCTGCCTATGGGGAAAAGTAAAGTCATGTTCCAAAGAGAGAAGTAGGTGGATGGGATTTGCTATGATCCACTATTGATTGGAATTTCGAAGCCTAGCACATCTCAACTTGGTGTTGTGCTTTTGGGACATACCCATTTAGGCATAGGCTCTGCTAGTATAAGGCCATGTAGCATACTATTTGGTGTTGACCAATTTGATCCTACTCCAGATAAAGGAAGGAAATGGTTCAGTAGCTTCTTTAATTGGTTCAACACAATATTTTCAGGTGATGCCTGCTCACTGAAACTGTCATTGTTTGTATCCAAGATTCTGTTAGCTGGAAGATAGGTTTTGCCATACCACTGTGTCCATGTTGTCCCCAATCATCTTGTTCTCTGTGGGGACAAGGTTGTAGTGCATGTGGTGTGCATTTATTTTGAAATTTTGTTGTTCACTTAACATTACTCTTTTTGGTATTGTACAAGTTCTAGCAGGCTGCCTAGAAGAAAAGGAAAGTCAAGCTTCCAAGTGAGAAGAGGTAGATAGGATTTTCTATGATCCATCATTATTAGGATTTTCTATGCATAGGACATCTCATCTTAGTGCTCTACTTTTGGGATTTTCCCATTTAGGCATAGGCTCTAGTATAAAGCCATGTAGCATGCCATTTATGTTGATCAATTTGATCCTACTACAAAATAAGGAAGGAAAAGTTCAATAGTTTCTTCAATTGGTTCTACAAAACATTTTCATGGTGATGCGGCTTACTCAACGGTGATTGTTATGTATGCAAGATTCTATTAGCTGGAAGATAAGTTTTGCCATACCAACTACGTGCATGGTGTGCTCAATCATCGTGTTCTTTTTGGGGACAAGGTTGTACGTGCATATAGTGTGCATTTGTTGTGCAATTTTGTTGTTCACTTAACATTACTCTTTCTGTATTGCACAAGCTCTAGTGGCTTATGGGGAAAAGGAAAGTCAAGTTCCTAAGTGAGAAGTAGGTAAATGGGATTTTCTGTGATCCATTATTGACTGGATTTTCAAAGCCTAGCACATCTCAACTTGGTGTTGTGCTTTTGGGACTTACCCATTTAGGCATAGGCTCTGCTAGTAGAAGGCCATGTAGCATACTATTTGGTGTTGACCAATTTGATCCTACTAGATAAAGGAAGGAAATGGTTCTATAGCTTTTTTAATTGGTTCAACACAACATTTTCATGGTGATGCTGCTCACTGAACAGTCATTGTTTGTATCCAAGATTCTTAGCTGGAAGATAGGTTTTGCCATACCAACTGTGTGCATGTTGTGCCCAATCATCTTGTTCTTTGTGGGGACAAGGTTGTACGTGCATGTGGTATGCATTTATTGCGCAATTTTATTGTTCAGCTAACATTTCTCTTTTTGGTATTGCACAAGTTCTAGTGGCTGCCTAGGAAAAGGAAGGTCAAGCTCCAAGTAAGAAGTAGGTAGATGGGATTTTCTATGATCCATCATTGATTAGGATTTTCTAAGCATAGGATATCTTATCTTAGTGCTCTACTTTTGGGGTTTTCCCATTTAGGCATAGGCTCTGCTGGTATAAAGCCATGTAGCATACCATTCATGTTGATCAATTTGATCCTACTACAAAATAAGGAAGGAAAGAGTTCAATAGTTTCTTCAATTGGTTCTACAAAACATTTTCACTGGTGATGCGGCTTACTCAAACAATGGTTGTCTGTATGCAAGATTCTATTAGCTGGAAGATAAGTTTTGCCATACCAACTATGTGCATGGTGTGCTCAATCATCGTGTTCTTTTGGGGACAAGGTTGTACGTGCATATAGTGTGAATTGTTGTGCAATTTTGTTGTTCACTTAACATTACTCTTTCTGGTATTGCAAGCTCTAGTGGCGCTTATGGGGAAAAGGAAAGTCAAGTTCCTAAGTGAGAAGTAGGTAGATGGGATTTTCTATGATCCACTATTGACTGGATTTTCAAAGCCTAGCGCATCTCAACTTGGTGTTGTGCTTTTGGGACTTACCCATTTAGGCATAGGCTCTGCTAGTATAAGGCCATGTAGCATACTATTTGGTGTTGACCAATTTGATCCTACTAGATAAAGGAAGGAAATAGTTCAGTAGCTTCTTTAATTGGTTCAACACAACATTTTCAGTGGTGATGCTTCTCACTCAAACAATGGTTGTCTGTATGTAAGATTCTATTAGCTGGAAGATAAGTTTTTTCCATACCAACTATGTGCATGGTGTGCTCAATCATCGTGTTCTTTTTGGGGTCAAGGTTTTACGTGTATGCGGTGTGCATTTGTTGTGCAATTTTATTGTTCACTTAACATTACTCTTTCTGGTATTGCACAACCTCTAGTGGCTGCCAATGGGAAAAGTAAAGTCAAGTTCCTAACTGAGAAGTAGGTAGATGGGATTTTCTATGATCCACTATTGAATGGAATTTCGAAGCCTACCACATGTCAACTTAGTGTTGTGCTTTTGGGACTTACCCATCTAAGCATAGGCTCTGCTAGTATAAGGCCATGTAGCATACTATTTGGAGTTGAACAATTTGATCCTACTACAATAAAGGAAGGAAATGGTTCAGTAGCTTCTTGAATTGGTTCAACACAACATTTTCAGATGGTGATGCTGCTCACTCAAACTGTCATTGTTTGTATCCAAGATTCTGTTAGCTGGAAGATAGGTTTTGCCATACTAACTGTGTGCATGTTGTCCCCAATCATCTTGTTCTTTGTGGGGACAAGGTTGTACGTGCATGCCGTGTGCATTTATTTTGAAATTTTGTTGTTCACTTAACATTACTCTTTTTGGTATTGTACAAGTTCTAGGGGCCTCAGGAAAGGAAAGTCAAGCTTCCAATTGAGAAGCAGGTAGATAGGATTTTCTAAGCATAGGACATCTCATCTTAGTGCTCTACTTTTGGGATTTTGCCATTTAGGCATAGGCTCTGGTATAAAGCCATGTAGCATACCATTTGGTGTTGATCAATTTGATCCTACTACAAAATAAGGAAGAAAGAGTTCAATAGTTTCTTAAATTGGTTCTACAAAACATTTTCTGGTGATGCGGCTTACTCAACAGTGGTTGTTGTATGCAAGATTCTATTAGCTGGAAGATAAGTTTTGCTATACGAACTATGTGCATGGTGTGCTCAATCATCGTGTTCTTTTTGGGGACAAGGTTGTATGTGCATATGGTGTGCATTTGTTATGCAATTTTGTTGTTCACTTAACATTACTCTTTTGGTATTGCACAAGCTCTAGTGGCTGCTTATGGGGAAAAGGAAAGTCAAGTTCCTAAGTGAGAAGTAGGTAGATGGGATTTTCTATGATCCACTATTGACTTGGATTTTCAAAGCCTGGCACATCTCAACTTGGTGTTGTGCTTTTGGGACTTACCCATTTAGGCATAGGCTCTGCTAGTATAAGGCCATGTAGCATACTATTTGGTGTTGACCAATTTGATCCTACTCAGATAAAGGAAGGAAATGGTTCAGTAGTTCTTTAATTGGTTCAACAAAACATTTTCATGGTGATGCTCACCCAACAGTGGTTGTATGCAAGATTCTATTAGCTGGAAGATAAGTTTTTCCATACCAACTATGGGCATGGTGTGCTCAATCATCGTGTTCTTTTGGGGACAATGTTTTACGTGTGTGTGGTATGCATTTGTTGTGCAATTTTGTTGTTCACTTAACATTACTCTTTCTGGTATTGCACAAGCTCTAGTGGCTGCCTATGGGGAAAGGTAAAGTCAAGTTCCTAAGTGAGAAGTAGGTAGATGGGATTTTCTATGATCCACTATTGACTGGAATTTCGAAGCTTAGCACATCTCAACTTGGTGTTTTGCTTTTGGGACTTACCCATCTAGGCATAGCTCTCTAGTATAAGGCCATGTAGCATACTATTTGGTGTTGAACAATTTGATCCTACTCCAGATAAAGGAAGGAAATGGTTCAGGAGTTTCTTGAATTGGTTCAACACAACATTTTCATGGTGATGCTGCTCACTCAAATAGTCATTGTTTGTATCCAAGATTCTGTTAGCTGGAAGATAGGTTTTGCCATACTAACTGTGTGCATGTTGTCCCAATCATCTTGTTCTTTGTGGGCATAAGGTTGTACGTGCATGTGTGTGCATTTATTGTGAAATTTTGTTGTTCACTTAACATTACTCTTTTTGGTATTGTACAAGTTCTAATGGCTAATTCAGGAAAAGGAAAGTCAAGCTTCCAAGTGAGAAGGGTAGATGGATTTTATGAACGATCACTATTAGGATTTTCTAAGCATAGGATATCTCATCTTAGTGCTCTACTTTTGGGATTTTCCCATTTAGGCATAGGCTCTACTGTATAAAGCCATGTAGCATACCATTCATGTTGATCAATTTGATCCTACTACAAAATAAGGAAGGAAAGAGTTCAATAGTTTCTTCAATTGGTTCTACAAAACATTTTCACGGTGATGCGACTTACTCAAACAGTGGTTGTCTGTATGCAAGATTCTATTAGCCGAAAGATAAGTTTTGCCATACCAACTATGTGCATGGTGTGCTCAATCATCGTGTTCTTTTGGGGACAAGGTTGTACGTGCATATAGTGTGCATTTGTTGTGCAATTTTGTTGTTCACTTAACATTACTATTTCTGTATTGCACAAGCTCTAGTGGCTGCTTATGGGAAAAGGAAAGTCAAGTTCCTAAGTGAGAAGTAGGTAAATGGGATTTTCTATGACCCACTATTGACGGATTTTCAAAGCCTAGCACATCTCAACTTGGTGTTGTGCTTTTGGGACTTACCCATTTAGGCATAGGCTCTGCTAGTATAAGGCCATGTAGCATACTATTTGGTGTTGAACAATTTGATCCTACTCCAGATAAAGGAAGGAAATGGTTCAGTAGCTTCTTGAATTGGTTCAACACAACATTTTCATGGTGATGCTGCTCACTCAAATAGTCATTGTTTGTATCCAAGATTTTGTTAGCTGGAAGATAGGTTTTGCCATACCAACTGTGTGCATGTTGTCCCCAATCATCTTGTTCTTTGTGGGCATAAGGTTGTACGTGCATGTGTACATTTATTGTGAAATTTTGTTGTTCACTTAACATTAGTCTTTTTGGTATTGTACAAGTTCTAATGGCTAATTAGGAAAAGGAAAGTCAAGCTTCCAAGTGAGAAGGGTAGATGGGATTTTCTACGAACGATCACTATTAGGATTTTCTAAGCATAGGATATCTCATCTTAGTGCTCTACTTTTGGGATTTTCCCATTTAGGCATAGGCTCTGCGGTATAAAGCCATGTAGCATACCATTCATGTTGATCAATTTGATCCTACTACAAAATAAGGAAGGAAAGAGTTCAATAGTTTCTTCAATTGGTTCTACAAAACATTTTCACTGGTGATGCGACTTACTCAATGGTTGTCTGTATGCAAGATTCTATTAGCCGAAAGATAAGTTTTGCCATACCAACTATGTGCATGGTGTGCTCAATCATCGTGTTCTTTTTGGGGACAAGGTTGTACGTGCATATAGTGTGCATTTGTTGTGCAATTTTGTTGTTCACTTAACATTACTATTTCTGGTATTGCACAAGCTCTAGTGGCTGCTTATGGGGAAAGGAAAGTCAAGTTCCTAAGTGAGAAGTAGGTAAATGGGATTTTCTATGACCCACTATTGACTGATTTTCAAAGCCTAGCACATCTCAACTTGGTGTTGTGCTTTTGGGACTTACCCATTTAGGCATAGGCTCTGAGTATAAGGCCATGTAGCATACTATTTGGTGTTGAACAATTTGATCCTACTAGATAAAGGAAGGAAATGGTTCAGGAGCTTCTTTAATTGGTTCAACATAACATTTTCATGGTGATGCTGCTCACTCAAATAGTCATTGTTTGTATCCAAGATTCTTTTTGGAAGATAGGTTTTGCCATACTAACTGTGTGCATGTTTTCCCCAATCATCTTGTTCTTTGTGGGCACAAGGTTGTACGTGCATGCGTGTGCATTTATTGTGAAATTTTGTTGTTCACTTAACATTAGTCTTTTTGGTATTGTACAAGTTCTAATGGCTACTTACAGGAAAAGGAAAGTCAAGCTTCCAAGTGAGAGGTAGATGGGATTTTCTATGATCCATCACTATTAGGATTTTCTAAGCATAGGATATCTCATCTTAGTGCTCTACTTTTGGGATTTTCCCATTTAGGCATAGGCTCTCCTGGTATACAGCCATGTAGCATACCATTTAGTGTTGATCAATTTGATCCTACTACAAAATAAGGAAGGAAAGAGTTCAATAGTTTCTTCAATTGGTTCTACAAAACATTTTACTGGTGATGCGGCTTACTCAACAGTGGTTGTCTGTATGCAAGATTCTGTTAGTTGGAAGATAGGTTTTGCCATACCAACTATGTGCATGTTGTGCCCAATCATCTTGTTCTTTGTGGGGACAAGGTTGTACGTGTATGTGGTGTGCATTTATTGTGCAATTTTGTTGTTCACCTAACATTACTCTTTTTGGTATTGCACAAGTTCTAGTGGTTGCCTCAGGAAAAGGAAGGTCAAGCTCCTAAGTAAGAAGTAGGTAGATGGGATTTTCTATGATCCACTATTGACTGGATTTTCAAAGCCTAGCACATCTCAACTTGGTGTTGTGCTTTTGGGACTTACCCATTTAGGCATAGGCTCTGCTAGTATAAGGCCATGTAGCATATTATTTGGTGTTGAACAATTTGATTCTACTCCAGATAAAGGAAGGAAATGGTTAAGTAGCTTCTTTAATTGGTTCAACACAACATTTTCAGTGGTGATGCCTGCTCACTGAAACAGTCATTGTTTGTATCCAAGATTCCTTAGCTGGAAGATAGGTTTTGCCATACCAAGTGTGCATGTTGTGCCCAATCATCTTGTTCTTTGTGGGGACAAGGTTGTACGTGTATGTGGTGTGCATTTATTGTGCAATTTTGTTGTTCACCTAACATTTCTCATTTTGGTATTGCACAAGTTCTAGTGGTTGCCTCCAGGAAAAGGAAGGTCAAGCTCCTAAGAAGAAGGTAGATGGGATTTTCTATGATCCATCATTGATTAGGATTTTCTAAGCATAGGACATCTCATCTTTATGCTCTACTTTTGGGGTTTTCCTATTTAGGCATAGGCTCTGATTGTATAAAGCCATGAGGCATACCATTCAATGTTGATGAATTTGATCCTACTACAAATAAGGATGGAAAGAATTCAATAGTTTCTTCAATTGGTTCTACAAAACATTTTCATGGTGATGCGGCTTACTCAAACGGTGGTTGTATGCAAGATTCTATTAGCCTGGAAGATAAGTTTTGCCATACCAACTATGTGCATGCTTGCTCAATCATCTTGTTCTTTTTGGGACAAGGTTGTATGTGTGTGGTGTGCATTTATTGTGCAATTTTGTTGTTCAGTTAACATTACTCTTTTTGGTATTGCATAAGCTCTAGTGGCTGCCTATGAGGAAAAGGAAAGTCAAGTTCCTAAGTGAGAAGTAGGTAGATGGGATTTTTTATGATCCACTATTGACTGGAATTTGAAGCCTAGCACATCTCAAGTTGGTGTTGTGCTTTTGGGACTTACCCATCTAGGCATAGGCTCTTCTAGTATAAGGCCATGTAGCATACTATTTGGTGTTAACCAATTTGATCCTACTAGATAAAAGAAGGAAATGGTTCAGTAGCTTCTTTAATTGGTTCAAAACAACATTTTCAGTGGTGATGATCACTCAACAGCCATTGTTTGTATCCAAGATTCTGTTAGCTAGAAGATAGGTTTTGTCATACCAACTGTGTGCATTTTGTGCCCAATCATCTTGTTCTTTGTGGGGACAAGGTTGTACGTGCATGTGGTGTGCATTTATTGTGCAATTTTGTTGTTCACCTAACATTTCTCTTTTTGGTACTGCACAAGTTCTAGTGGCTGCCTCAGGAAAAGGAAAGTCAAGCTCCCAAGTGGAAGCGGGTAGATGGGATTTTCTATGATCCATCACTGATTAGGATTTTCTAAGCATAGGACATCTCATCTTAGTGCTCTACTTTTGGGGTTTTCCTATTTAAGCATAGGCTCTGCGGTATAAGTCATGTAGCATACCATTCATGTTGATCAATTTGATCCTACTACAAAATAAGAAAGGAAAGAGTTCAATGGTTTCTTCAATTGGTTCTAGAAAGCATTTTAGATGGTGATCCTCTTCTCAAACAGTGATTGTCTATATGCATCATTCTATTAGCTGGAAGATAAGTTTTTCCATACCAACTATGTACATGCTGTGCTCAATCATCTTGTTCTTTTTGGGGACAAGGTTGTACGTGTACGTGGTGTGCATTTATTGTGCAATTTTGTTATTCACTTAACATTACTCTTTTTGGTATTGCACAAGCTCTAGTGGCTGCATATGGGAAAAGGGAAGTGAAGTTCCTACGTGAGAAGTAGGTAGATGGGACTTTTATGATCCACCACTAGACTGGATTTTCGAAGCCGAGCACATCTCGACTTGGTGTTGTGCTTTTGGACTTACCTATTTCGGCATAGGCTCTGCTAGTATAAGGCCATGTAGCATACCATTTGGTCCTGACCAATTTGATCTTACTCCAGATAAAGGAAGGAAATGGTTCAGTAGCTTCTTCAATTGGTTCAACACAACATTTTCATGGTGATGCTACTCACTCAAACGTCATTGTTTGTATCCAAGATTTTGTTTGCTAGAAAATAGGTTTTTCCATTCAAACTATGTGCATGTTGTGCTCAATCATCTTATTCCATGTGGAGACAAGGTTGTATGTGCATGTGGTGTGCATTTGTCGTGCAATTTCACCATTCTCAATCCTTTCTCTAAATCTCTCACACTAGCCTCCTACACACAACAAGCACACTTCTTTCCCACACTCCTTCCAACGTTGGGCCCAATTTCGAGGTCAAGGGGTAGAGGAAGGGTGCGACGAAGGAGGGAAAAATGATGGTGGAAGTTGAGAAATTGAAAGAGATGAGAGGGGAAGGGGAGGGTTTAGTAACGTTTTTGGTTTCATTTAATCACATTTATAAAATGTTGTTAAACACAACCCACCAACTTGAGAAAAATATACATGTGTCATTTGCACTCTACACCATATAGGCATATGAATTATTTTTATACTTTAACATGCTCCCTAATGCGAATGCATTTTTAGGCTTAAAGTGTGATTTTTTTTTTCATAATGAGGGATAACATCAAATGCTCGAACCGTTTAGCCATGAAAACTCCGATACCATTTCATGAAATCGCTTGTCCCAAAAGCATAAGCTATTGGGTTGCGGTACATGAATGATTTTATATTATTTCACCCTTCACTCGAACACCATTATATGGCTCCTACCAAGTCCAGCACTAGGACCCAGCACAAACCAAGCTATCTCATACCAGTTGGTGACACCTAAATGAGACCATATATAATGGTGATACAGAACCTTCAAAAGTGTAGGCTATGACACAAAATTCAATTATACATGAAGTGGTGATACATTGAAACATTAAAATTGGGGGACATTGTTAAAACAAACACTCCCTGAATTAAGCTTAGCCTCTAATGAATAGTATGGATCACTAGATGTTCATAGGTATGGGAGGTAGAGTGAGACTCTAGCAATGACTATGTGACATTTTCTGCCATGGAGGGTGAGAATTAGTTTGATTGCTCCAAAGTGGAGAAAGACACATCCTTCTCTTTTTGCCAAAGTTTCATTAAGGTGGGGTTGATATCTAAATCAATGTTCTCTTAGTGCTAATGCATGGCTATTAGTTTAGCTTGATGGTTTATTTGAGTGTATTCCTTGACATTTGGCCTAAGAATGGAAATAAGTATTTTAATGGGCCATTTAAAACTTGGATTTATGACTTCTAAAGAGATTGTAAGGGTAAGAAGAGGTGGAATGGCACTATCAATTGGAGCATTTGTAGAAGCATAGCAATATTTTATTCTAAGTTTTTTTTTTTTTGAGGAAAAGAATTTTTATAGGGGAATTTGGGAATGAGGGTTTATAAGATAAACTGGAAGTTGTGATCAAAGATGATGTCATCATGAGTGAATGATAATATAAAAATTTTTACACTATTAATTAGTGCATAGAATTAAGTTCTATAATTTAAAAAGATCAGATATATTTATGTAGCTTATATTTTGTTAATTATTTTATATAAGATGTTTCTATATGTGACACTTAATTCTTGAGTCAGAATCATTTTGGTGCTAATATTTTCAATTTGACATTAATTTGATCCTAATAAAAATTTTAACATCAATTTAGTCCTAATATTTTTAATTTTGACATCATATTAATTATTTTGTTGGACTTCCACTTGGATAAAATAACAAAATTGATATCAAAATAAAAAATATATTAGAACTAAATTGATATAGAAACTAAAAATATTAGAACTAAATTGATGTAAAAAATTATATTAGGACAAATTAATATTAAATTGAAAATATTATGACCAAAATAATTGTTTACTCTTAATTCTTTAAATTCTATGTAATAAATGTTTAATGTACCACATTCGTATAATTTGTTAGCTTTGTCCACGAAATAATTAGGTATATCTGCTTTATGGCCAAGTTGTAATACGGGCAAAATAAGGCATATCACATACTAAATATTTAGCCATATTTACATAGTGCAACTAAATGTATTCAAAAGGGAAAGAATAATTTAGCCATTGGAATGTGGTTAAAGCACTCATGCGTGTGTTACACAATTTTTAGTCTACAATAGATATATCTTCCTCCTATCCATAATTTAAGTCTTTTAAGTTTATGCACGGGAATTAAGTTGATGACTAAATCTCATTATTAATCTTTTAAAAATATAAAAATAAAAGGCAACAATATATTTTATCACTTATCATTAATTATCTCTCCATTTAATAATCATATTCATATCAATTAATTCTCACTTATCATAAATATTGGGATAAAATGGGTAAAAGATAATTAATACTTTCTTATAATAATGTGAAAATCTATAATACTAATATTTAAGACTCAGTATATGGAAATTTTTCTATATGTCATTCATAGACAAAATTATGCTCCATCTTTCACAATCTTAGTATTTAAAGAAAGTTTTTTATTTAATTTATCTTCTAATTATTAATTATTATTTTCCATTCATACCTTCATATCTCTCTTCCATTAACACAATAAAAGTACTCTACAAAATATTTTGATCGAAGTTATTTAACAAATAATATTTAATATTTATCTAAAATACTAATATTTAAGATTTATTACATTGAAAGTTTTCCATGTGTTATTCATAGAGATAATTACGCCATATCATTTTTATAATTTTAATAATTAAAGTAATTTTTAAATATAATTTATTTTATAATTATTAATTAATTTTTTTCAATATACCTTCATATCTCTCTTCCATTAATGCAATAAAAATACCCTACAAAATATCTCACTCATAATTATTTAATATGAAAATAATAACAAATAATATAAACAAAATGATAATTGAACGTATTATTATATCATTAAAATTTTATATGTATAATTGTTATAGTATTAATTAAAGATAACAAAACTATTATAATTACGTTGCCACAAAAAGAAGACCATTATAATTAACAATAATTTTATTGACCATGTGTAAATATTATATAATTATACAAAAAGCTATTATTATATGTTTTCTAAGTGGATAATAGGTTTATGCAGTTTTTTAACATCACATATGGGTTGTAGTTTTAGTTCAATATATATCAACTTAGAAAATATATTATAATAGCTTTTTATATAATTATATAATAGTTACACATAGTCAATAAATTATCGTTAATTATAATAGTCTTCTTTTTGTGGTAGCGTAATTATAATAGTTTTGTATCATTAACTAATACCATAATAATTATACATATAAAATTATCATTCATTATATTTTGTTTATATTATTTGTTATTATTTTCATATTAAATAATTTTGAATGAGATATTTTGTAATATTTTTATTGTGGTAATGGAAGAGAGATATGAAGGTATGATTTGAAAAAATTAATTAATAATTATAAGGTAAATTAAATTTAAAAACTTTAATTATTAAGATTATGAAAATGCTAGGGCATAATTTTCTCTATGAATGACACATGAAAATTTTCTATATAATGAGTCTTAAATATTAGTATTATAGATAGATTATAGATTATAGATTTTGTTCCTCCTCAATATTTTGAAAGACTTATTTTTCTTATTGAGTAATATAATTACAACTATTTTATAAATTGACAAGGATCAATTTGTCAAAAAATTCTTCAAAAATATTGAAGACAAACTAATTTAGCCTATATTTTTAATTATGACAAAACACAAAATATATTTTTATTCTTAAGGAACCATTTTGTTCGATATTATTTTTTTCCTGGATTAAGTTATGGGAAGTCTCACCATTTGATTGATAAATCATTAGTGAGAAATTACTATAAAGATTAATCCAACATCAATTTTCCAATTGGATGTGACTAATATACTTTATTTTCTAACTTAAGAAATGAGTTAGAATACATAAAAGAGAACAATCAATATTCACGCCAAATAAAAGTGTCCATGATTTTAAATTTCTTTTTCTACACTTAGGAGTTATGCCAACAACATAAAAAGACGATGCTCATAGTCTTCCACATTTAAACCTCCAAAGAAAAAAAAGAGAATAATTCTACATTTTGAAAAAGTTGTCTCCATTGAAAATGGCATTACTCGGAAGTTTCATAACTTAATTGACATATACTTGGTGAGAAATTGCTAGGAAGACTAACAATTCAACGTCTATGCACTAGCTTCAAATTTTCCAATTTGATGTGACTAATCTGTTAAATTTTCAGACTTAAAGAATTGGTTAGAAAACATATAGATAACAATAAATTATGCCAAATATTATAAATTATCACGTACATTTTTCTTCAAAGTTATCACTTCATAAAGTGTAATTATTCTTCATTCGCTGCATTTTCTTATATTAGATGTGATATAAAGATGAAGACATGTAGTATTTTCTTTTATATATGTTTTCTTCCACAATAGATTAATAGTATTGAAAAAGATGTGATATACGATTTTTTAAAAAAATTATAAGGTATTCTTAATATCATTTGATGATATGTGACATCATGTTAAAATTAAATCCTAACCATATATTAATATTTAAAATTTGTAATTTAGTGTGTATTTTTAAAACTGTAAGATTTATTATAATCTTTTTTTATATAATCAATTATGTGCAAATCAATTTAATTATATAAGTAATGATAGTTTATTCTCAATTCACGGTGAATCACAATATATCAACCATTCAAAGAATAATTAAAAATTAAAAATATATAAATATTTTAAAGATACTCATTGAGATCATGTCATATGTAAGATTTATCATAAATTCGAGTTTCTATCAACATTTTCCTTTAATTATATTTGAATGCTTTAACTACAAAATTGTTAAAAGATAATCTATTTAATCTGGATTGTATGAAAAATATTGATTTTGCATGGTAAAATGCTAGAAAGGTATGAAATGATATAGTAAAATATTGATTTTGTAAGGTAAAATCTAATTTTTTTGGTTTTTTTAACATGGATTTTTCATTTTATTTTAAAAATATATAGATATAGATTATTTATAATATAAATGATAGTTGATATATAATATACATGTTGATTTGATCTAATTTATAATCTATAATACTAATATTTAAGACTCATGAAAAATTTTCTATGTATAATTCATAGACAAAATTATGCCTCATCTTTCATAATCTTAGTATTTAAAGTATTTTTTTATTTAATTTATCTTCTAATTATTAATTATGTTTTTCCAATCATACCTTCATATCTCTCTTCCATTAACATAGCAAAAGTACTGTACAAAATATTTTGGTTGAAGTTATTTAACAAATAATATCTATAATCTATAATAATAATTTATAATCTATCCATAATATTAATATTTAAGACTCATTGCATGAAAATTTTTTCATGTGTCATTTATAGAGAAAATTATGCACTGTCTTTCATAATCTTAATATTTAAAGTAAGTTTTTGAATTTAATTTATTTTCTAATTATTAATTTTTTTCAATCATACCTTCATATCTATCTTTCATTAACACAACAAAAGTACTCTATAAAATATTTCAATAGAAATTATTTAATAAATAAAAAAACAAAATGATAATTGAATGTATTATATCATTAAAATAATTATATATATAATTATAGTATTAATGATAATAAAAATATTATAATTATGTTACCAAAAAATTGTTATAATTATAATATTTGATAACAAAACTATTATAATTATGATAATTAACGATAACAAGAAAACCTTAGATTAATCTATTTAGCACACAAATTTTAAAATTATCTTTATTGGATTTATATTATATATATATTTTCACTTTTAATTTGAATTATATTTCGCGTATTTATTATTATGGATATTTATATTTTGAATTTCAAAGTATTTTTAAAATTTTTATCTTTTTTGGATTTTTTTAAATAAATCCATGAATATCCGTAAGGATTCAAATCTTCGTGGAATGAAGAATGAAGACCTGACGAGGATAAGGATATGGATGAGAGACAAATTTCTAAATAAAGGACGGGGTGGGGAAAGTTTCTAACTTTAAATCTAGAACTTTTGAAAATCATAAAAAAAAAACTATCTACCCATCTCACTCTATCCTATTTATCTTTTTTTTTTAATTTAAACATTCCAACTTACCAATTCCACAATAGTTTCATATTAATTTGTTTGACAAAAAATTAAAAAATCAATTTCGCAATTTAAACTTCTTTGATAATGATACTAATTATTTACTAATTTTTAAAAAATAAATAACTATATTACTTTTTGTATTGAAAATAATTGTGTAATTGATATAATACTCCAATAATTGAGATGACGTAAATTAGGGTTATATATGATTTGTTTACTAATTATAACACATTAATTATAACATATATTTAAAATTGATATTTTAATTTACTAAAAGGATGTAGAAGGAAAGGAGGTGTAATTGAAATTGTATAAATTAAATTTATTCTTTTTTTATTAATTAGAAAATATATTTATGGTTTTATAAATTAAATATTTTAATTTAAAAAAATATATAAATGACTAAGGATAACAAAAAGAACCTCCTGAAGTGGGTACACATGATGATTACTCGCTATGGGGATGGAAATAGGGATATGTTTTGTCTTCATGGGGACAATCGACAAGGCGAGTCCCTTTGTAAATGAGGCAGGGATGATGATAGTACACCTTCATTTTTTCAATTATCTTTGTTGGATTTGCATTTTGTATTCATTTTTATTTTTTATTTGGATTATGTTGTATTAGTATTATTTGTTAATTATATATATTTGTGTACTCGTGATCATGGTTTCATTGTTAATTATAATGAGGTTTTGATGAATATGACGATCGGTATTTACGTACTCATGATCACGGTTTCATTGTTAATGAAGACCGGTATTTGCATACTCGTGATAACGAGGTTTCAGTGTTAATGTAGATCGGTACTTGCATACTCGTGACAACAAGGTTTCAGTGTTAATAAAGATCGGTACTTGCATACTTAAGACTAACCATTAGCTTAATAAACGTGCAATATAGAAAGTATATTTGAGGAAGGGGACAAATGTAGAATGTATAACTTCATAATACAAAATTTTAGTTATAATACCTTCATAATTTCATAGCGTTCCATGTCCTAGGTATGGCTTTTCCATCCATTGTAGAGAACCTATAGGCGCCATTTCCAGGTTTGCTTCAATTCGAAACGAACCATCCCAGTTGGGGCTAACTTGCCTTCGCTGGGTGTTTGTCCGCCCTTCTATTACAAAATCTCCTTTTGAAATTCTCTCTTTATTACCTTCTGGTTGTAAAGCCGGGCAACTTTATTATTGGCCACGATGCTCCTTATATGGGCTATCCGCCTTCTTCCTCCAGTAGGTCAAGATCCACCTTCCTCGCCACATCGTTCTGGTCTTCATTAAATTTTTCTCTTCTAAAGACGGAGGCCCACTTCAACAGGATTACGGCCTTTGCTCCATAAGTAAGGCGGAAAGGTGTTTCTTCGTAGTTGGACTGGGTGGTTATGTGGTAGGCCCATAAAACACTCTCTAGCTCTTCTACCTAACGGCCTTTTGCCTGTCCAAAGTTTCTTGATGCCCTGAAAGATGACTTTATTGGTGCTTCTTGCCTGGCCATTGCATTGGTGGTGTTCTCCAGAGGCAAATATTTTCTTGATACCTAGGGGCTCGCAAAACCCTTTATAATTTTTGTCTACGATTGAGATCCATTGTTTGTAACAATGGCAAAAGGCAAACCATATCTACAAATTATAATTTTTCATACGAAGTCTTCTATCTTCAGCTGTGATAGATGACAAAGGCTCTGCTTCTATCTACTTAGTGAAATAATCAATTGCTACAAGAAGGAACTTTCATTGTCCCATGGCTTGAGGGAAAGGGCCTAAAAGGTCCATCCTCCATCTGCAAAATGGCCATTGGACGTCTGAAATGTGAAGTTCTTAGAGGTGTTAGGTGCATAGGGCAAATCTTTGGCATTTGTCGCACTTCCGAACGTATTTTGAACAATCTGCTTTGATAGTTGGGCAATAATAACCGGCTCTGATGACCTTCCCAATTGATCTTGCCCTAAATGATGTCCACAGACTTCTTTGTGTATCTCTCCATTACATATTCTGATTGCTCTGGGTTAAGGCACTTGGTAAAGGCATCAAGAATCCGCGCTTGTATAGTTGTCCCTCCATAATCACATAGAAGGCTAAAGATCGTCGAATCTTCCTAGAATCCTTGTCTTCAAGGGACTTCGCCCATCATTAGGAATTTCTTAATAGGGGTCATCCAAGAGTCCTTGTCGGTCGCATTTAGAAGGTTAGGTGGATCATTACTTGGAGATTCACCTAAGATGGTTGGAGAGTCAATGTGAAATACCCCTATTGAAGGTATGGTTGGATGTTCAATTATCTCTTGAATAACCGATCGGTTATTCCCAGTTGCCTGGTCCTGGCTAACTTTGAAAGGAGGTCGGCCCTTGAATTTTGATTTCTTAGGATGTGCTCAATGTGGAATTTGAGGAAGGTCGCGTCAACCTTGACTTGGTCAAGATATTGCGCCAAGAGGTTATCTTTAGCTAGATATTCTCCTTTACCTGCGTTTGTTATTTGAAAAGCTATATTTGCACATGAAATTAAAAAATAGCTAGCGTATTTATTCTTGTTAAATCAAATAACAGCTAAAACGAATTTTATTGATGTACTTCAAGAAGAGCAAATAAAATATCAAACTTTCTATGGGGTGGGAACAATGGTATGGGTGAGAAAATGAGAAAATAAGAAAGCTACCAATTAATTTTAAACCGGGCACATGTGTCTAGGATACCTGGTTTGTGACAATTGAAAGTTGCTTTTGGCTATGACAGCTGATGCTCCCATTTCTTTGGCCAAATGAAGGCCGGCAAGGAGGGCTTCATATTTGGCTTGGTTGTTGCTAGCTTTGAATCCAAACTTCAAGGATTGCTCTATTGTCACCCCGTCTGGCCCTTCTAAAATTATACATGCTCCACTTCCTCATAAATTCGATGCCCCATCCACGTAAAGGGTCCATTCTTTGGTCGGATTATCGGCCATACCACACATTCATTGATAAAGTCTGCCAAAACTGGGACTTGATTAGACCTCTATTTTCATAAAGTATCCCTGTATTCAGATAGCTCCACGATTAAGTAATCATGCGGCTCAGCCAAATCAGGTTTTTCAGGACTTGCCTGATCGGTTGATTAGTCAATGATCTGATGACTCTGAAAATAAAGGCGTAACCGCCTAGCCGTGATTACCAAAGCCAATGCCAGCTGTTCAATTTTTTGATAACGGGTTTCTGGTCCTTGTAACACCTTGCTCATAAAGTAAACCAGTTATTGTTCTTTTTTCACCTACCTTACCAGTGCCAAACTAAGCCTTTTCAGACATCGAGAGATAGAGAATTAACGGTTCTCCTAAGACGGGTTTTGACAAAATGGGGGGCTAGAAAGAAACAATTTTATGTTCTGGAAGGCTGCTTCACATTCATTATTCCACTTAAATTGCTTTGCTTTCCTGATGCAATCAAACAAATGGGCAGTTTTGTCACTCGCCTTAGACATGAATCAAGTTAAGGCCATCACTCTAACCTGCAGCTTCGGACTTCCTTTATGGAGCTGGGCTTCTCATTTCAATAATGGCCCTATACTTATCTGGGTTAGCCTCAATTCCTCTGTGTGTGATCATGAAGCCTAGAAATTTTCCAGCTTGTACTCCGAATGTACACTTGTTCGATTTAGACGCATGTTGTGCTTTCTTAACTCCTCAAAGATTTCCTGAAGGTCTGCCAAATGGTCTCCATTACAACCAGTCTTCACGACCATATCACCAACATAGACTTTGATATTTCTACCAATTTCTGCTTAAAGACCTTGTCCATTAATCGTTGATATGTGGCCCCTCATTTTTCAGACCAAAAGGCATTACCCGGTAGCAATACGTTGGACCATCCGTCATGAAGGCTGTTTTTTCTTCGTCTTGGATGCATTAGAATCTGATTATATCTTGAGTATGCATCCATGAAGCTCACTGATACCCTACGCAGAATCTACTAGCTTATCAATGTTTAGTAGGGGGTATGAATCTTTGGGCAGGCTTTGTTGAGATCCGTGAAGTCAACGCACATCCGCCATGTTCCCTTGTTCTTCTTTTCGAAGGACTACATTAGAAAGCCATGTTGTGTATTTTAACTCCCTGATGAATCTTGCTTTTAAGAGTTTATTAGTTTCGTTCCTCACGATTTTCTTTTTGGTCGATAAGATCCATTTTCGGGGCTAGAGGCTTATATCTGGAATAACCTCCAATTTATGACTCATGAAACTCGGTCGATACTCGGCATGTCGACAAGACCCAAGCAAACAAATCTGTATATTTCGTCAAAAGCCAAATCAACCTCATCTTCACATCCGGTGAAGTGCTGCCCGACTACTACGCTCCGCTCTTCATCATCTCCAAATTTGATTTTTTCCACTTCCCCATCAAGTTGAGGTCTAGCCTCCTGGAAGTCTTCATGTGGTTAAGCTCTCATATTGACATCGGCAAGATCAGCCTGTGCCATTAAAATCATAAGTCTCAATTTGTTTCCTTTTCCCTCCAGTAACCACGGTTCGAGAATGCCTGAATTGGTAGACAATCCACGTAGCACTGTCGGCTTCCTATTGATTTGCATCGATCACTTCGACCCTCGTGTTATCAGAAAACTTCATCGTGAGGTGGGGGGTTGAAATGATTGCTCTAAGCTTGTTAATTGATGTCCAACCAATGATGATATTGTATGGGGTATGCTTGTCCACAATGAGATATTTCACCGAATGGTCTTGACCTCCAAAGGTGGTTAATAGTTCTACACTCCCCTTGGGGATAACCTGCTCACCCGTGAAGCCTCTCAGACCAGGTAAGAAATGAAGATGCTTTCTTTAGGCAAGTTGAGTTTTGAAAAAACTTCAATAAAGATGATGTTCGCCGAAGTTCCTTGGTCAATTAGAACTCTTCTTACTTCAAAATTGGCGACAACAACCCGGATGACCATCGGATCATCATGATTAGGCTAAGTCCCTTTGAAGTCTTCGGGAAAAAGTGATCGGACATCATCCACTGATCTTAGGAGATTATGACCTACACTCATCACGACCTTCAAACCTCGTAGGTGCCTTTTGGCGGATTCTGATGAGCCTCCCCTAGTATAAGCTCTGGCAATTGTATGAATGACACCCCTCACGGGCAGGCCTCATTTGCTTGTGATTTTTCTTCCGATCCTCTGGGCCTATCCTCTTTTGGCCTCCATTCTTCTTTATTAGGATATAGTGGAAAATACTTGGCTAGTTTACCACTTCTAGCTAGACTCTCCAAAAGGTCTCTAGAACATCACATTCGTCGGTTGTATGACCAAAGGTTTGGTGATAATCACAACGTTTACGCCTATCAAAATATCGAGGTTGGAACCTCATAGCTTCTGGAGGGCTACAATCCCAGTGCTACAGACATCTCGAAGAATAACATCTTTCGGAGCTTCAAATTGGGCATAGTTTGTATAAGCCCTCGTGTCCGTTTTCAAAATATCTATCTCTGTTCCTTCTCGAACCTTGATTCCTCTGGAATGAATTCTGAGGTTAACGTCAGGCATGAATCTCCTCTCTCCTTGGGGATTTTGGGTGACCCTTGGGCTCCTCCCTATTTTGCTTCTAACTTTCTGCCTTCCTCCGCTCGAATGTAACCAGCGGCCCTATTAGAGTTTGTCCAAACTATGGACGGGATTAATGTTAAGCGACTTAGCGAATGGTCCTGGTTTTAATGCTCCTACAAAGGCATACATGGCGTCTTTCTAATCCAAATCTTTAATTTGAGCGTCTCCTTGTCTGAATCGTCCCATGAAATCTTTCAGTGATTGATCACCATGTACTAGGCCCAGACTTCCGATATCTTCGATGGGTCTTGCTAGCTGTAAAATGATTCAGAAGATCAGTTGGGTCATTAAAACTTACAATGGATCATGGAGGGAGGGATGAGACTCCTGGGCGCGTCTATAAGAGTAGCTGGGAAGGCTTTGCAACGGAGAGCATCAGCGTCGTCGCAAACTAGCATCGCGTTCTGAAGGCATCAACATGATTCTAGAGTCAGATGTGCCGTCTAAGGACGTAAGTGGGTTAGTGGCCATATGAGGGTGGGACAGAATCCATCATGATGAACTTTGTAATGGGAGTCCAGGATGGTAAGGGATAGCTATGTGTTTGTCAGTTGGATGATAACCAGGAAAATCGTGACGTGTTTGGCTAGGGAAATAGCGGATTTCGATATATGAGAAGTTATGGTGAGTTGAGTGATGTGTCTCGTGAATTGGAGGTTGGTAAGGGTTACGATTCGTATGTGATGGTTAGGTCTCAGGAATGCTCTGGGGGAAACTAGGATTCTTTCGGCTTTTCGTTTTGTTGTTGGTTCATGGCATTTATTTGTTGCATATCTGAAGGGTTTTCATGATTTGCTATACAACAGACGAGGCACATCATTTGCATTTCCTCTCTGTTGTCATTGTTGGATTGAGTATTAGTGGTGGTGTTTTGGATGTTCCCCTTATACGCGTGTTGACCATTGAGACAGGGTGAAGGACGTGCGTCTGAGGAGTTTTATAGAAATGGGAAAAGGTTTTACCAATTCCCTAGACGGTGCCAAATGTTGCCGTCTAAGCTTGGTAGTATTGGGTAGGCTTGTCAGATGATTGAATTGTCTTCCCCGTAATCTCATTCAGTCTTTATCCTTGGGCTAGGGATCCATTACTGTTCATCAATGCTGGGCCGTTCTTATTATGATCCGACCTTAGTTAGGAGGAAAGTTCCATATCCTGAAGGCTGGGGAGATCCTATGCTCTTGGTCTTCGAGTTGTGAAGCCCGATTTCTCAAAATATGGGTTGGTTGGGTTATCGAGGTTTTTGCTGACTTGGAAGTGGGATGGCCTAGAAGGCCCCATGAATGTGTGCCATATTTTGGGCCGCAAGGTCGATATGTGTCCACCGTCACAAGCCCTCCAGGCTTAAAGTCTAAAGGACTGAAGGACTGAAGAGATTTAGGATAGAATGTTAAATTTTTCTGCTGTTTTGGGGTTGCCTCCATTGTTGTGAGGTCGGCATGTGTCCGAGGGATTCAACTCGGGATGCCACCACTCCACAAATAGATAGTAGAGCATTATCATACTCAAAGAAACGAATTTGCTCAACATGCTAAAACCTTACCCATTCCAAGTATGGCTTCATGCGATGATTTGGCCTTTTCAAATGGTCTCGTCTTCCACGTAACACATGAGCAGGCTGAACAACAACATTAAAGAAATAATCTTAATAAATAGATTAATAATGTACTAATCTAACTAAAATAAATAACTAATCTAATTAAAAATACGAATTTGCTTATCTAAATAAAATATATTAATTTCAATAAATAAGGTTAAGGTTCAAGTATATTTTACTTAACTAAAATATTTCACTATACTAATTAAAACATATCATTTCGTAAACCCTCTCATAAATCTAATCAAAATATATTATTTAGCAAACATGTTGATAGTGTAATCTAACTACAATATTTACTAATCCAATTTAATTATACAACTAAAATAGGTTTAAGGTGCACACATCTAACTAAGATTAGACTAATCTAATTAAAAAAACAAATTTGCTAATCTAAATAATATATATTTTACTTAACTAAAATATTTCGCTACACTAATTAAAACATATCATTTACTTAACATGATTATAGTGTAATCTAACTACAATATTTACTAATCTAATTAAATTATACGGCTAAAATAGGTTCAAAGTGAACTAATCTAACGAAAAGAACAAATTTCCTAATTCAAATAAATATGATTACAGTGTATTAACTTTACTACAATAATTACTAAACTAATTAAAATATATTATTTGCTGAATATGTTTACAAATAAAATGTAATAAACTTATGCAACTAAACTAGATTTAGCATGTACTAATATAAATTAAGTAACTATTAAATGTAAATAAAATATATTAATTTAGTAAATTAATAAAAAAATTACCTGCATATAAAGATTTGCTGCAATATGTCCAAAATGATCATACTATCTTAAATCATTCTGTTCCATCACTTGTCCTATTCCTTTTTTACCTCATCTCACTTACACTACTACTCTACTAATTTTCCACTCTTACTCTTTAGTGTTACTAACACTCCACACATAAAAATACAATCTCCAACCCCCCCTCTTTTGTCGCTCTCAATAAGAACCATACACAGATATATATAGAGAGCTGGGAATCAATTGGAAGCTTGCATCACGCATGCAGCGGAAGTGAGCTTCTAGTTGTCCCTAGCCACATGATCCACTAACCAAGCTCCAAATTACACGATCTTTTAACGGAATTGGACATGTTGATTGATTTCTCAGAAAAAAAATTAAAATAATGAAATCTACTAAATATTACCTGATTTCAATATGTTTCGCTTTTTTGAAATCTTGTGACACTTTACCGATTTCGTATAGATATAAGACCAATGCATGAGCATACTTAAAGTTCAAAAAGTGACAAAACCGTATATAATATTTTTTTATTTTATTTCCATAAAAAACCTAGAGTATCCCCATTAGTTTATGGTTTAAAGAGACAATGAACTTGCAAATAGTGAAATTTAATTAAACCACTTGAAAATAATATAGTAGTAGAAGATGAAGTAATAGTAAAGACTTTAATATATTTTAATTTAGAGATAATTTTGATGTATTGTTAATATAAAAAAATTATATTATTGTCTAATTATTTTCTTTTATTTAAAAAAATTTAAAATAATAAGTGGTTGAATCAAATATTTTTACTGATGTGATAATATATGATACAAGAAAATTAAATTTTTTAATAAAAAATTGGACTTTAAAATTGTGAAATTAAATTGGGCCATTTGAACTTGATTCAAAAGTAAAAGAAGGCATTTTATCCTTTTGTCTTACACTTCATACATGAACACATATGTTTAATTCAATTTGATTTTATGCATAAAAAAATTCAATTTGATTTTCTAATTTCTATTGGAAAATTTTTGAACAGGGTATGTTTGTGGTTACTTTAATAGCCTGGTTCGGGTTGCACCCTCCACCTTGTACTCCTCAGCAACAAGTGTTGGGTCAATATGCTAAGCCTAGTACATCTCATCTTTGAATTATGCTTTTGGGCTTACCCTTTTAGGCATAGGCTCTACCTGGTATAAGGCCATGTAGCATACCATTTAGTGTTGACCAATTTGATCCTACTAGATGAAGGAAGGAAAGGGTTCAATAGCTTCTTCAATTAATTAGTACTACAAAACATTTTCAGTGGTGATGCTGCACTCAAACACTAATTGACTATATCCAAGATTCGTTAGCTAGAAGATAGGTTTTGCCATACCAACTGTGTGCATGTTGTGCCCAATCATCTTGTTCTTTGTGGGGACAAGGTTGTACGTGCATGTGGTGTGCATTTGTTGTGCAATTTTGTTGTTCACCTAACATTACTCTTTCTGTATTGCACAAGTTCTAGTGGCTGCGGGAAAGGAAAGTCAAGCTCCTAAGTGAGAAGCAGGTAGATGGGATTTTCTATGATCCACCACTGATTAGGATTTTCTAAGCATAGGACATCTCATTTTAGTGCTCTACTTTTGGGGTTTTCCCATTTAGGCATAGGCTCTGTTGGTATAAAGCCATGTAGCATACCATTCATGTTGATCAATTTGATCCTACTACAAAATAAGGAAGGAAAGAGTTCAATAGTTTCTTCAATTGGTTCTACAAAACATTTTCAGTGGTGATGCTGCTCACTCAAATAGTGATTGTCTATATGCAAGATTCTATTAGCTGAAAGATAAGTTTTGCCATACCAACTGTGTGCATGTTGTGCTCAATCATCTTGTTCTTTTTGGGGACAAGGTTGTACGTGTATATGGTGTGCATTTGTTGTGCAATTGTTCACTTAACATTACTCTTTCTAGTATTGCACAAGCTCTAGTGGCTGCCTATGGAAAAGGAAAGTCATGTTCCTAAGTGAGAAGTAGGTAGATGGGATTTTCTATGATCCACCACTGACTAGATTTTCGAAGCCTAGCACATCTCAACTTGGTGTTGTGCTTTTGGGATTTACCCATTTAGGCATAGGCTCTGCTAGTATAAGGCCATGTAGCATACCATTTGGTGTTGACCAATTTGATCCTACTATAGATGAAGGAAGGAAATGGTTCAGTAGCTTCTTCAATTGGTTCAACACAACATTTTCAGTGGTGATGCTACTCACTCAAACAGTCATTGTTTGTATGCAAGATTCTTAGCTGGAAAATAGGTTTTTCCATACAAACTGTGTGCATGCTGTGCTCTCATCTTGTTCCATGTGGGGACAAGGTTGTATGTGCATGTGGTGTGCATTTGTTGTGCAATTTTATTGTTTACCTATCATTACTTTTTCTAGTATTGCACAAGCTCTAGTGGCTGCCTAGGAAAAGGAAGGTCAACCTCCTAAGTAAGAAACAGGTAGATGGGATTTTCTTTGATCCACCACTTCCTGGGATTTTCTAAGCCTAGCACATCTCATCTAGGTGTTATGCTTTTGGGGCTTACCTTTTTAGGCATAGGCTCTGCTGTATAACGCCATGTAGCATACCATTTAGTGTTGACCAATTTGATGCTAGTCACTCAAATAGTCATTGTTTATATCCTAGATTCTTCATGAAAAATAGGTTTTTCCATACAAATTGTGTGCATGCTGTGCTCAATCATCTTGTTCTTTTAGACTTGTATGTGCAAATGGTGTGCATTTATTGTGTAATTTTGTTGTTCATTTAGCATCACGCTTTCTGTATTGCACAAGCTCTAATAGCTGCTTATAGGAAAAGGAAAGTCAAGCTCCTAATTAAGTGTCTTTTTAAGAAAAAAATTGTTGATTATTATTTGTCATTTGAGAGCTTTATGAAAGTATTAACTATATTTTTTCATTTTTACCCTTTCATAATTCTCTCACTCAAAAATTTTTCATATATAGTAACAATTATTACACAATTTCTTAAAATGACAACTTTGTCAACATAAGCTTTTTCTTTTTGTTTATTTTTAATGATTCCTTAATATAAGTGTCAAAACCTTAAAAGACAGTGTATAAGTGAATAAAGGGAATATTAATGATAAATTTCAGCATATCCTTTTTTTTTAACTGCAATATACATTTTTTTTTATTCTAAGAGTCTTGCTAATCACTAAGTTCCGGTTACAATATATTAATTTGTTTATTAAAATATTTTAATTAATAAACTGAGGCCCTTGTCGTAAAAATTCTTATTTTGAATATACTGCTATAAGTATATATCAGAGAAATTAATTTACAAAAAAAGATTCAAAGAAGATGCCATGCATGTAACTATAAGTCAGCTCGTAACCCTCTCTGAATGGAAAACCATGGTGGCGAGCAGGAGAGTGGCTCATGTATATTTAATGTATATTTTAGGAAATGAGAGCATCTGTCTTTTATATATTTATTATCATTATTATTTAATTAAGGTTTAATTAATTTTTCCAAAATAATCTTCTTCTTTTTATTGGTTAAAATAATAGTTGAACATTAATTTTTCAGTCTTTATTATGATTTAATCTAAACTAATTAATGATTAATTTAATTCACAATTAACAGATAAAACATGTAATTGACAATCACGTTATTCTAAAATTATCTATTATATCATTTTTCTAGTTTTCACATGATCTCTAAATATTGCATACATTTTTAGTTAATACTTGAAGTATTATTTTAGATTTAAATATTTTTAAAATACAATTATTATACCAAACGCACACTTATATTCTGATTCGAATTTATTATTGCAATAGATTATCTATTTGTGTTTACTGACTCATAATGCATGCTTCTCCCCAATGCTTCACTGCTCAATTGCTGCCTTAGCAGATAATCTGACAGCTATAAGAATGGAAAATTTTGAAGGAGGAGACCAGTTCAAGGCATACCAAGGATACTTCTTTTTTTCTCAAAAATGGAGAAGAATTGAACAAGAATAAAAGAACAAGCTCTTTCTGGTCCTCCTTTCACAACAATTCTAAAACGTCGCCAAAAGAAGATGGTTTGGCATCATCAAGTGCAAGGACAATGGAAAAAAGGCCTGGATGGAAGGCCATTCCTTACATCATAGGTCCATGTTTGAACAAAAATGTTAACACAATTATTGGTAGATAAGTCATCTATTATCAAGTTTGAGCTAACTAAAACCATGTGTTGATTTTGCAGGAAATGAGACAACTGAGAGGGTAGCAATGTCTGGCACCACATCAAATCTCATGGTGTATTTGTTGAAAGTGTACCATTTGGGTCAGGTTGATGGTGCAAATGTTATCAGTATATGGACAGGAGTAGGCAACTGCATACCAATTATTGGTGCCTTTGCAGCTGATGCCTCTATAGGAAAATTCAGAACCATAACTATAGGATTATTTGGAGCTCTCGTGGTATGTTCTCCTCCAGTTTTAACTTTGCTCATTGACATATACCCGACTTTGAATGGTTTCTTCCTTAATTTTGAATTTGAAGCACTTAATTGGCATGGTACCTTCCAGTTTAGAAGTGTTATTATCATTTCTCCCTCTTTGATTTTATTCTATCTACTTATATATTCTTGACTTTAATTAATAAAACTAACAATTATCTGTTAAACGTTACGTTTCTTTATTCTCTCAAAGATAATTTTTTTTCTTGGCAAAATATTTGGAACCTAAAAATAATAATAAGTCACTAGACATATCTCTATGCATAAACTCGTTGGTTGAACAAAATATAATATTAATAGAATTAATGATAGTCTTTGATTCAATGATAATTATTCCCTCACTTTCTCACTTCATAATTATATTCACTTTAGAGGATCCTAATCTTTTTTTATGTACAAGAAATTAACAAATACTTTGATAATAAATCACATAACTTCATAGTGATATCAGAACAAACCTCTTAGGGAAGTGATATCAGCCTCAAATCACAGAGGCAAACTCTATTTAACCATAATTGTTGCTACATAATTGATTATATGGTTGGCAATTAACCTTTTTATGGTGATTAATTAAGGTACAGTGATACTAGCACTTGCAGCCTGGGTGCCACAATTTCATCCTCCAAGTTGCGCGCCCTTCTCAACAGAAAGTGTGTACTTCCCCTATAGCCACTCAGCTTGTTGCCTTGATCTTTGGCCTGTGCTGGCTGGCTATAGGGCCATGCATTATGGCCTTTACTACTGACCAGTTTCATACAACTACCCCTGAAGGAAGGAAAGCAGTGAGCAGCTTCTTTAACTGGTACTATACCTCACTCACATTGGCCAACATCATCAATAACACATTAATAGTTTACATCCTAAACAAAAACTGGGTCATTGGTTATGGCACAGTGTGTGTGCTCATATTATGTGCGACAATTGTATTTTTGTGCGGAACAAAAGTTAATCATTTCATGCCAGCTGAGGGAAGCATATTATTTTGTATTGCACTAGTGTTTGTTGCAGCTTATAAGAAGCATCACCTCCAAGATCTAAGAAATGATGAAGAGGAACAAGGCGTCTACTATGACCCCCCATTAAAGGATGATAAAGCACTCAAGATGCACTCAAGCAAGCAACTTAAGTAATGTACCTCAACCTAACATTTCGTGTGTGTGTTGATATTTACTTACCCCTCAAATTATGTACAAACTTCTAGGTAGGATGGGAACAAGTTAGGCAGGCCAAACCAAACTCTGCCGTTAACATACTAGGCTTTACTCTAATAGACCCATGACAGATTGTACCTATTTCCACCCTATTTCTAAGAAACTATGTGATCAATAAACTATATGACTTATTTTACAATAGGTGTTTAAACAAAGCTGCTTTGATACAAGACAATGAAATTAATGAAGAAGGTTGGGCAAAAAATTCACGGAGGCTTTGCAGTATCCAGCAAGTTGAAGAAGTAAAATGCCTGATAAAAATTATTCCAATCTGGGCTTCTGGAATCCTCTGCATGATTCCCATAGTCCAACAAGGGACCTTTAATTTCCTCTATCACAGGCTTTGAAAATGGACAGGCGCACTGGACCACACTTTGAAATTCTTGTTCCTCATTGGCTGTAGTGTCCTTAATCACCATCGCTATATGGCTCCCATTCTATGACCTCTTTCTGCAACAAGTTCTGGCAAAAGTTACCAAAAGAGAAGAAGGGCTCACATGCCTTCAAAAGATAGTAATTGGCAATATCTTCTCAATTCTCACAATGACAAGTGCTGGCTTGGTGGAGTGGAGAAGAAGAGGTGTGGCTAACTCAAATGGTTTGCTTGATGGGGTTGTTGCGCCCATGTCTGCAATGTGGTTAGCACCCCAATACGTGCTATTAGGATTCTATGAGGTGCTTTCCATTATTGGACACATTCAATTCTACAAGAGTGAGTCGCCGGAGAAGATGAGGAGTGTGTGCAACTCATTGCATTTTCTTGTGATGGCATGTTCAACTTTTGCTGGCACGTTAGTGATGAACATTGTGCACTTAGTGACTCAAAAGGATGGTGGAATAGATTGGCTGAACAATGACCTCAATGCTGTTAGATTGGATTACTACGTACTACTTCCTGATTGCAGGATTAGCAGCACTCAACCTTGACTACCTCTTGATCTGTGTAAAGCATTACCATTACAAGGTCATTGTGAAAGCAGAATTCATGGACACACCTTAACATGTATGGTAAAACTTGACTAAGTGAATAAAAATCCTGCAATGACTAAGAAGTAAGAAAATAATAATGTTTTGATGTTCTATCATTGCAAAACTTTACAATGATTAGTTTACATATAATGTTTAAATGTGATCTTAGAACAATATGTCAGCATGCAATTTTTAATTGAGTTTTTTTAATTAAGTTTTGTTTGAGTGTAACCAACATAATCTTAACTGATTCCAAAAAAAAAAAAAAATCAAATCTCAATCAACTCAATTTTAACTACACATATTAACTGATTTTCTGAAATCCTCTCCACGGCATCTTCTATAAAAAGAGCACTCCCCACCAATTTGAGGAGGACACGGACGGACTGAAAGTCAAGGAGGAGGAAGCGTCAATAGTATAGTATGGAAAGGTAGTTCTACAGTGCTGTTTCATGGTATATTTTTTAGCACTTTTTTGTATTTTCAATTTTTCATCCATGTATTGCTTTTTATGGATCCATTGAACACACCCCTCCTCAGCTTCCCAAACACCACTCAACTCTTGTGCACAAGTGGAATTTTTATTTTTTTATAAAATAATTTTCATAGATAAAATTAATCCATACACACTTTTTTATTCCACACAATAACTCATGATGTTGATGTATGGTTCTCCAGGTTTCACCAGAGTGTTAGGGTTTGTTGTATAATCTATATTATCCTAAATCCTATGCAAAAGTGGAAATTTCTTATTTCTTTTTACAATAAAATCAACCTAACATACAATTATTTTTTAAAAAATGATGTGACTTTGAATTTTTTATTGTATCAGAGAATATGTTGGTGCATGAATTCCTGTCAAGTCAAAATTAATCGTTTCCTAAATTTTGATCTTTCATTTTCTTATTAAATTTTGTTCCTTTTTTCTTTTTTGAATAATCATTATAGTTCTTTTAGGGGAAAATAAAAATTGTTAAAATTATTAATTGATTTGCACAATAAACTGTAGATAACCATTATAAGATGGATGTGTTAGGGTTGTAATAGGATTTCATTTTCACCATTCTATGATTATAATTAAACTCCGAACCTAATTTCATTTTCAAAAGACTAGTTTGGGCTAAATAAATTAAAATGGTTTTCCAATTTTTCCTCAAATAAAATTGGTTGCAACTCCCCATTAATTTCAATTTTTTTATCAACTAAATATTTTTGGTTGCTTTCTGATCTCCATCATGGCACCCTTTGGGACGTTGTGACTCAATACATATATAGAACATTATAAGCTTTCTTAATGAACAAAGTCTTTTAGTATGTTTGGGTGAGCATTTGAATACATTGAACAGACTTTTGATGAGTTGAACAAGAATTTATCTTCTAAACATTGATTTTGATCCTAAACCAAGGCTTAAGTGGAAGCAACTTTTTCTTGCATTGTCTTTCAGCTATTGTGAGGGCGAGATTTGACACAACGGGAAGATTGCATTGTAACATGAAAGTATAGGTTTGAATCATAGAACAACCTCACCACTTGTAGAGTAAGACAATGTATATCTACCCTCTATAAACCCCACCAGATGAAGCTTTGTGCATTAGGTCACCATTTTATCGTTTAACTATTGTGATTTATAGTATACTAAAATAATTTAATTTCTATTCTACCACCCTTTTTTTCCTATTTAGGAAAAGGCTTACATCAAGTTCTTTGTATTCATTGTATCAATTTTCTTAATCAAAGAATAACAAGTTATGAACATCAAGTTTTTATTTTATGTACATATAAATATTTAAATTAATGATTAAAAATAAAATAGTATATACATGTTATGTTTTTACAACAATAACATAAAAAATAAACGTATAAAAGGTATGACATGAAAAGTTAAAAGGAACTTCATATATGTCCGTTATGCTTTTATGTTTCCTAATTTTATTCTCCCCTCCATGCTTTGGGTGAGTTGTGATTTTTGTAGACATTCACCACCTAAAATCAATTTTAATTAATATTACCCAAACATCACTATACAAGTTACCAAAAGGATGAACTCACTTTTCACTAAAATCAACTTTATTAAATTAAGTTTATCAAAAATTAAATTTGTGAACTATATTTCAAAGAGTAATATTATTTGGACTTATAATATTATGCGGACTTTATCGATACACGCTCATTTGTCTTTAGATGAGATGTGAAACTTAAACTAAATGAGATGTACATCTCATCTAAAGATATAAACAAAACTATGTCAACATAATATCCCACAAATTGTGAGTCCAATAATATTTTTCTATTCGAAACACATATGTTGTGACTTGTGATTACAGCACAATTGATAAAGCAAAGGGCATGACCATGCATTAGTGTGTCACATAAACATGTACTTCCTTATAATTAGCAGCTAGGTAATAATGCACAAAGTAAAATGCATAAATATCCTTTTATTATTAGACATTCACTCATACTCTTTCTAATTAAATACTTCAATAAATGCATATTCATTCATTTTCTCTGCAATTAAATAAAGGGACAAGATAGATAGGAAATAATTTATGGCTTATTAAAATATAAAAATGACTTATATTTTAAACCAAAAAAAAAGAAGCTAAAAATGATTTTTACTCCATTCGCCCATGATTAACTGTCTTTTTAGATAAAAGAATTTGTCCACAATTATTGGCATTTGATATGTTTAAGGATGAATTAATTATTTTTTTTCATTTTTACCTGTATATAGGTCCTGTCACCCATAATAATTATTTCACAACTTCCTAGCTATACCACTTTACTTGCTATCTACTAATGAGTATTACCTTCATTCTCTAATAAGTGTTCATCTTTACTTATACACACATATTTAAAAAATGATTAAATGGTCTTAAAGTTAAATAAATCTAAGTATATTTTATAACACTAACTTTATCATCACCTACTTTAATACTTTCTCTCATATTTAATCTATCTACCAACTCTCTTTCTCATAAGGGTATTATGAAAAAAAAATTAATTAACATTATCTAAAATTTTTAAAAAAATAAATAATAATAAAAAATAAAATTTTATAGATAGGTATCCATTAGAGAATGAAATTATTAGTATTGAGTTGTACTTCCAGCCAATTTGATACTCCAATATCGGCCCACCGTAACTCTACATTTATAAGTCTGGAAGTGTCACAGCATTCAATGTGATCCATGAGAGGGGCAATTCTGTCCATCTCAACTTTTTTATGAGTTTGTGTATTTTTAATGACTTCTTAATCAAAGTGCTAAATCCTTAAAAGATAGATAATCATGGACAGAGGAATTATTAAGATCTGGAGGGAGTATTAATAATTTGTGAAATGTGAACTACAAATGTGTGCTCAGTTAATTATATAAAAAATGGCAGAAAAAGTTTGAGTGATTTCTGTATAAGGTAATATTTTTTGCATGTTCCAAACCCAATGATGCTTCCTTTAATTTTTATTTGGATTTTAGCCATCCAAAATTGGGCTAGAAAAAGCATACGCCTTCTTTTTGTTTACGATTTCCAAACTTATTACTTAGAAGTCGAATTAGAGTACTCTTAAATTGCCAATGGGATTAGCTCATGAAATAAGCCTTTCGTTTATGCATTATTATAACTTGAGTACGATTTAAAGAAATTTTTTTTTTTTATGGATGATTGTAAATATTCAGGAGTAGAGCTTAGTTCAGACAATCGGTGGCCATGCTCTCCCAAATATATATATATATATATATATATATATATTAGAATTTGAAAATTTTGTGATAAATAGACTTGAGTTTGAACTTTTTTTTCCGATAAAAGTCAAGCTTCGAACCCACCACTGGGTAGGCGAGCACAGAGAATTTCAGATACAAGAAAAACCAGAAAAAAAAACCAAAAAACAGAACCTAAGGACATTCACACCACCTAAGATCGTACACACACCACTATCAACAAGAACCCACTCCAGGGAGCTAAAAGGACAACCAAACCAGAAAAAGACAGCAGTAACCTAACGTCATTCATCGAGCAAAAGGATCAATTAAGGCCTTAAATGCAAGATATTAATATAACCCTTTCGGCATCATCAAGATTAAATTAGAACCTCAACTAGGATAAGGCTATTATTGTACATGGATAAATACTCACTCACATACAGCCCCACCAATTCACAAATTCCACGCACAAACTTAAGTTTGAACATGCAATGTTTTATTAGTTATGGAAGTGTATATCAACCAAGTCTTAACATAAACTCAAAGCGCTACAAATGGAATGTTTTATTAGTTATGGAATTATATATGAAATCCTTCATGATAAAAGTATAGTGAAATCTCTTAACATTAAGTGATACCGTATTTGACCAGTCTGAGATCTCTTAACAGGAAGTATGAAATCTTTCCTGTTTGAGTTAAGGATTTCTTGCAAGCCATTAATATAATGAAATATTTGATTATAAAGGGCAATCGTGAATCCGCAACCCCTTATCTTTTGTTTTTTTATCATTCCTCTACCATATTTGATCAAGTCTGGTATCAAATCAGTTTCTATGTTAAAGTTTGATATTTAATCCTAGCTAATTTTTAAGGTTCAAATGATTAAGTGTTATCCTAATTCGAAAGGCTACAAAGACCTCATTATGCTTTTATCATTCTTCTATCTAACTTGGTCAAGTCTGACAACTAAATCATCAGTATAACCATGTTAGAGTTAAATTAGTCCTAATTATCCTAAATTCTAAGGGCTACAAATAAAGTAATTTAATTTAATCTAATCAAGATCATTACTCTCTAATAATCCTTTGGTAAGAGATATTCAAGGAAAATGAACATTAATATACTGTCCATGATATACATCAGCATTTATAAATGAAATCTCAAATAAACATATGGTTATGGAGGAGCTATATCGTTACTGATATATAAAAGTATACTTTCAGAAATCAGAATTAAGACTCAAACTTTATATTTAACAAGTTAATTAGTTTTAACTACTAATCTATATTTTGTTTACACTGCAATTAATTATAGCATGCAAACCTGTGTACTATCCATTTGTTTTGATTATCTCAACATGTGCATAGGATAAGTATTTATTTTGTGCATCATGCATCTATGCATGAACATGTTTTCATGTTTTCTCTGCTTTGGAAACAGCCAATTTGTTTGTATTCTGTATACATTCCACACGATGTGTTATGCAAGTAATAATGTAAAGTCTTTATTACTTCATCTGAAATCATCCTTGCATAGAGCCAATGAATTATTTGTTGCCACCTATGTACTATCTTCATCTTAAATTGTTTATTTGAAGTGCACACTTCACCATTTCATAGCTTATATGCCCTGTGTAGACATACAATGATACAAACCTATTGTCCATGCACGCTTTTGGTTTCATTATTTCCTTTAATTTTCTTGGAAATGGGATATCTATGTGTCCTGCTTAAATTTCCCGTGTCCACTTAATACTGCATTGCATCATTTTGGTTAATGCATATAATATGTTATCCTTATAATATCTACTCCAATTATACAATCCACTTTACATGTAATCAACTTCTTCCATTTTTATTAATAATCGTGGTGGAAAGTCGTGTCATTTTAGTACATTACAAATTTAATGTATTGAGCTACAATTTGTGATCAGATATATTTATTTTTTAATGTACCAAAATAACACGATTTTACCATGACCATAATAAGGAATGGAGGGAGTAATTAGTATCTTCTTGTGCATAATAGATGTTACTACATTAGTTATATTAAACTTAAGTTGGGTATATATCGATTTCTCTAAAGTGAGGAAGTTGAAAGTTGGTAAATATAAAAGTGAATGATTAATCACTCATGAATCCATAATTTTCATTATGTGTTGATTTAACTAAATAATTCAAGGATAATTAACCCTTATTTTTACACTTTACCAATGTCCTCGCTTTAAATGAGTCAAATTCGTATAAAAAAATGAACTTAAGTTGGGTCACAAATCCATGGATACCGTATCATTTAGCAAGTTGAAAAAGTCAGATGCTTGATAAAAGTAACCAATCTGGACCTTGTGTGTCATTTGTATGAAACAATAATAATATTTTTTGTGTTTTGGTCATGAATGAAACTCTATAATGTATTCAATACCAATACTTTCATGTAGCCCAGGCCTTGAAAATGGGCCAGGCGCATCTTGGGCAGCATTAATCAGTGAAGTATCTGTTATTACCGTTGGCAATAACTTGGCATATTGATCCCATGCTATGACCCCTTTGAGCAACCTTCTCATAAATCTTTTCCTTTCAATTATATTACCCCACGTGTATTGGTATGCATTCGTAAAGAAAGTCTTCGCTAACAAGTGTTGGGTTAGTCAAATTAACCCGAGACTGGTGTATTTCACATTAGAATTTTGATAAAACTATGATTTGCAACAGATTCAGTAAAGTATATAGCATCATTGATCACACTCAGTTGTACACCAATGAATCGCCAGAGCGAATCAGAAGTGGCTTTAATTTGCAACATCTAGTGAAGATTTGCTCAACTTTTGCAGTGGCCTTGCGGATCGGCTGCACTCAATGTTCTTGTATTAGATAAATCTTATTAATTTGCATCATATATAACTGAGATCAAAGCCTACCCTAAATGAAAATAAAGCTTAAAGTTGTTTTATTCGTTGTAAAATTAGAAGTTGGAGAATTATTAGTAAATGGACATCAACAAAAGTTTTAATTTAATCAATGTGTTTGTGCCTTGATCAGTTTTGTTTCTAATATCAATTATGTTAAAAGTATGTAGCTTGATTTAAATATTCTGCCTTTTTCGTTTTGCTTTCTTTTCCATTATCCGATAAGATTCCTCACATCACAACTTGTTATCCTTCTGTAAATAAAATCTGGTCGAAACGTTATCAAGTATATCAACCAATGATGAGTAGCACCTAGCTATGATTTAAGTCAAAATTAAAAGACTATGAACAGTCCACGACCTGTTCGCCCCATCCTTGTTCCTTTCTACGTAGAAAGATTGGAAATTTGAAACGGATATATCCTTTTTCTATTCCAGTTAAATTTGACCTGTAAATACTCAAATGATGTATGCAACTACATCGTTAGTCAGAGACTTTTCTGTATTAATGTCCACTCATTTCTCTAAATGCCTCATCTAGTTATAAAAGTCATGGACGATAATTAATGAGTGTTGACTTGACATAACCTGCATTTGCCAAAATCAAGTGGAATGGAATGATATTTATCCATAAGCATAGTATTTTACCTAATAGATTGGACAGAGTGCCAAAGATAAAATGAAGTTCTTAGTGATAAGTGATAGGATATATGAGTGGCACTTTTATAGTGATCATAAAGTGCAGAAATGCCTTATCGTGGTAATCTAATTAAAAAGATGTAGAAGGGAAAATTCTTGCATACTCATAAACTATTAAGATAAATTGTGCTCTATTCAATAAAGTCACATTTCAATTTTAATTAATAATAAAAATCATCGTCTCTTTATTTAAAACATCATTCCCTCTTACCTCCATACATTCATATGTAGGTTAGCTATCTACATATTTTATTTTAAACAAAAGTGCCCACAATTCTCTTTTTTAAATCAATGGGATTGCTAATCTCCACACATTCATGTATAGGTTAGCTATTTACACATTTTATTTTAGACAAAAGTGTCCACAATTCTATTTTCTTAATCAATTTATTATCATAGGTGATTCTATAACTTTCTTTTGTCCACATTAATAATTATCTTAACTCTTTCTCTTACCTAATTAATATTCTATTTTCACTATTTCTCTCACCTTAACAATGTTGTTTTTCTTCTCTTTCAAGAATTATAAGCTAAAAAATTATGTTGGTTATGTAAAAATAAAATATTTGTTTATGAAACTTCTATTACTTTGTTTCTTTGCATTTTCTTGAAAAAAAAACCTGCATGCAGTGTAATAAAACCAGTATTTTTTTTTGGTGAGAATAAAAACAGTATTTTATATGCGTAGCAATAAAATCTATATTTATATGCGTTGCAACAAAAGTGCAAAATGCATTTGCAATAAAATTACTATTTACATGTAATTATCATAAAACTATAGGGGAAGGAGGTTAATGCAAAAAATCATACTTGCGTTTCATTGCAATGCTACAATTTTTTTTAATGCATACATTTTTTTTAACACATAAAAGTGTTATCTTTTAGTCATACGCATGCAATTACTACTTTTTTTTTTCCAGAAAATGCAAAGTAACAAATTAAAGTGACAGAAATTTCATAAATGAACATTTTTTTTACATAACCAACATAATTTTTTAGTTCATAATTCATGACAAAAAGATAAAAAAGAACATTGTTAAGGTGAGAGAAATAGTGGAAATGGAATATTAATTAGGTAAAGGAAAGAGTTAAGACAATTATTAATGTAAATAAAAGAAAATTATAGAATTACTCATGATAATAAATTGATTAGGAAAAGAGAGTTGCAGGCACTTTTATCTAAAATAAAATGTGTAAATAGCTAACCCACAAATATGTGGATGTTAGCCATCCCCCCTCTCTCTCTCTCTCTATATATATATATTAAGAAAATAATAAATAAATATTATTGGTTAGTATAATATTGACGGATACAGTGAAACGGGAGGAGTATACCGACAACACACTTAATTACTATATACTCCTTATAACCATACAAGAATTTATGATATGGAGAGTACACTCCAACCCTCTCCATTTCGTTGTTTTCTGTGTTTCTCCACATTGACTGGTCTATAGACGAAGTTATTCTTGCATATGATTATCCTGCTTAATTGCTTTGGTCTCACATAGCACTGGAAACAGTAGAGAAATTAAGCACCGGAAAGTGGAGCAGGAGCACCCAAAAAGTCATCATATTATATCCCAATGCTCAAAAAGTAGCTGTCTTTCACACAGGAGTTCCCATGAAGAAGAAAAAAGAAACGTCACACACACATAAACAGCATGCATCAGCACGTCCCACATGAACAAGTCACCCCGCACGCACGCAGCGGCCAAGTGAATTGGTCTGGCAATGGTGAAACGTGATTCCAATTCCGGCGATGTGATTCACCCCACAAATACAAAACTCAAAGTTTCAACCAGATAACATATATAAGAGGCATGGTGAGGTCGCGTCATGGGATATTGTTGGGAATGAAAGTTAGGTGTCTTCTCTGGTGGTGTTGGCCCATTGCCTAAATGGTGTAGTGTGCCAATGACACGTGAGCTGGTAGATTACGTTTAGCAACATTTTATAAATGTGGTTAAATGAAATAAAAAACATTGCTAAACGCCACCCTTCCTCCTCTTCTCATCTTCTCCTCTGCACTCCCACTATCACTTCCCCCTCCTTTGCTACACCCTTCCTATTCATCACTGTGATTTGATTCAAATTGATTTTCTTTTTTTCTCACTACAACAACTATGGCGAACCCTAGGGTTTACTTCGACATGACAATTGGTAGCCAATCGTTGGAAGAATAGTCTTCGAGCTCTTCAAGACACGACGCCAAACATCGAACTTCCACGCCCTCTTCACTAGTGAGAAGGGCATTAGTCGCAGTGGCTAGTTGCTCCACTACAAGGGATTGTCGTTCCACCACATGATTTCGAACTTTATGTGCCAAGGCGGCGATTTCACCTTCGAAAAATGGCACCAACGACAAGTCAATCTATGGTGCGATTTTCGCGACAAGAATTTCATCAAGAAGCACATAGGTCCTAGGATCCTTTTGACACTACTAGAATCTCGCAGGACACAAATAGATTTTAGGAGATTTACAGACGGAAATGAAAAAGTGGAAAAGAAAATTTTTTTCACAAAAGGTAGCATATTCGTCTAAATCCATTTGTATAAATGTTGGCGCAAAGACCCGCCACATGGCGGGTAACATATACTGACAAAAAATAGAGACAGAAAATAAGGAAAAAAATTTTTGTTCTAAAAAATATAGACAGATTTATAGTTGGATGTTTAAAAATAAAAAAAAATTACAGGCAGGTAAAATTCGTATGTAATTTGAAATAAAAAATCCATTTTTCATGCGCGAATTACAGGTGGAAAAATTCGTCTGTAATTCAATTAATGAAACGATATGTTTCATTAATTTAGTTACAAACGGATTTTCCCATCTATAACGTGGTTAATGAAACGAACCATGTTAAAGATATGAAAATCCGTCTGTAATGTGCAAATAGAACAAAAGCTTGCGCTCTCCTTCTTCTTCCTCACTTCACCGTTTCCACTCTCTCTCATCTGCCCTTCTCTCTCTAGCGTTGTCGCCATCTTTTGGCCACTGTCGGTGATTGGAGCCTCTATTTTGCAACAGCTTTGCGCCATTGTATTCCTGTATTGTGCTCTATCTTTTAATCAGTTTTTTTTTTTATGTTTTATTTTTGTGCTTTGAATTGATGATTGTTTGTAATTGTTATTATTACTAATTGGTAGAAACTTCATTTGTTTAGGATTTGGACCACATTTGGAGCATTATTGGAATAATTTGGAGCATTTAGTTACCGCTTTTATAGTGCATTGGTAAGTTTTTATGTTTTGTTAATATTTTATTTTTTATTTTGGTATTTTGGAAGTAATGGTCTTTAGGAACTTGATTTTGGTTAGTTTTTATATTTGTTAATGTTTAGGTTTATCTTGGTAAGTTGGAAAGATTATCTGTATAATGTAATTTATTTGTGAATTTTTTATTTTCAGGGTTAAATTAGGCGTGCTTGGAGCCATTATTGCTAGGTTTATTGACACTTGCTGGAGTATATAGGTCAGTAATGAAATGTTTATTGTTGATATGTCATATTGTATGTAGGATAGAGACTTATGATTTCTAGACTAGAATTGTAGGATTGGAGATTGCATGACCTGGGGAGGGCATATAGGTCATTTCCCGACTTGTTTGCATTGTTTGTTGTAGGATTGTTTGTATTTGCGAGATTCAGAATATGCATGTTGTAGAGTTATAAAGGGATGCACTCTAGAATGGTTTTAGGATTGTGATATGTAATGTATGTGTTGATTATTTGTTTAGGAGTCTAATATAATTGTTTACGTATAATTATTTTGCTGTGTTAATCGTTTGTGTAATTGCCATAAAATTGTGGCTCATTAATTGATTATTGAAGACATATTATGTTAAAGGATAGTCTTAAATTAGGCTATTGAAATTTTTTCAAAATATAATTTTTATTGTTTGAATTAACCATAATATACATAAGGGAATGTTCATACATTATGGGAGACTTATCGAAATTTACATTAGAAAGAGTTGTAATGTAAAATAAAAGGTTCATAAAGTGTTGTTTGCAATTTTTAGGTTTATATAGTTCTCGATCAAGATGTTCCTTGGAAACCATTCATGGATGTATGATAGGTTGCACCCAAGTTGAAGGGGAGAGGGGAATAAAACCCGAATTCTATAAGGGTGTTGAGGAATTCATATGTGTTGCTTGTAATTCACAACAATTCGTTCCTGACCATAAAGTTAGGTGTTTATGTTTTAAGTGCAAGTGTAGGAAGTTCTTAGATATTGATTCAATTAGGTATGATTTGTACAAATTTGGGTTTAAACATGATTATTGGATATGGACTGAATATGGGGAAGTAGTAATATGGAAAATCAATTTGGATTGGGTTATGTTAGAGGCAGTTTAAGTGAGGTGCAATTAGGAGATGAATATGTGGGTAATGTGAGTTAGGAAGAAAATAGTGGTCGGTATCAAGAAATGGTTTATGATGCTGTTGGTTCTAATTTAGAACCTTTCATGATTCTTGAAGCTGAACAAGAACCTAATGTAGAGGCTGCAAGGTTTTATAATCTGTTAGAGCCAGCAAACAAGCCTTTATGGGATGGGTGTATGCACTCAAGTTATCCCTAGCAGTAAGAATATTGAGCATTAAGTCTGAAGGCAATCAAAGTCAAGCTCATTTGATTAATGGGCTACATTGATCAATGAGCTTAGTCCCCAACCTGAGGCCATTCCAAAAGACTTTTACCAAGCAAAAAGATTAGTTTCCAAGCTTGGTTTAAAAGAAGTAAAAATTGATTGTTGTTTGAAAGGATGCATGCTCTATTACAAAGACAATGTTGTATTGACACATTGCAAATTCTGTAGAGACCTAGGTTTAAGCCAAGAAGAGGTGGTAGAAATGGTAAGCATAAAGGTGTGCCGCAAATAGGATACATTTTTGCCCTTAATCCCTAGGCTAAAGAGGTTGTATGCGTCTATGAGCTCCGCTCCACATGACATGGCATAGTGAGAATAAGAAGAACGATGGTGTAATAACTCATCCATCTTACAGGTGAGGCATGGAACATTTTGATTAGGTGTATCCAGTTTGCATTGATCCTAGGAATGTAAGGTTAGGGTTGTGTGCTGATGGGTTTACTCCAAACAATCAGTTAATAAACTATATTCTTGTTGGCCTATTGTGGTTACACCTTTCAATCTTCCTTCTGGAATGTGCATGAAAAATCCATATTTATTCTTGACTTGTATAATTCTTGGTCTAGAAAATCCAAAAGCTAAAATTGGTGTGTACCTTCAACCTTTGATTGATGAGTTGAAAGAGTTGTGGTGTGAGGTGTAGTAACTTATGACATATCAAGGAAACAAAATTTTAATATGAATGCAGCACTTATGTGGACAATTAATGATTTTCCTACTTATGGTATATTGTCTGGATAGATGACTCAAGAGAAATTAGCATGCCCAATTTGTGTGGAGGATACAAATGCATTTATCTTGAAGTATGGAGGAAAAAATTTGTGGTTTGATTGTCATAGGAGATTTTTAGATGTGGAACATTTGTATAGGCCCCTTGCAAACAAATTTAGGAAAGTAACTATTGAGAATGAGGAGCCTCCAACTATATGGTTACCAAGCATAGGATAGAGTTAGACAATTCCCAAAAATAATAGAAGTAGGAAAATCCATCAGGTTTCCTGGTTATGGGGTGACATATAATTGGACTAAACAAAGTATATTTTGGGAGTTGCCATGTTGGAAGGAAAACTTAGTTCGCCATTGTCTAGATGTCATGCATGTGGAAAAAATGTGTTCAATAATATCATGAATACCATGATGGACATCTGATCAAACTAAAGATAATATCAAGGCAAGGTAGGATTTGGAAGAGTATTGTAGGCATCCTGATTGAGGTTACAACAACTTGCAAATGGTCGATGGTAAAAGCCAAAGGCAAGTTAACCTTGAGCTTACCACAAAGAAAAGATGTGTGTAAGTGGGTAGGGATTTGAAAATGCATGACGGTTACGCTTCAAACTTGGTCGTTGTGTGAATGTTCAACAAGAAAGGTTTTTTGAGATGAAAAGTCATGATTGTCATGTATTCATGGAGTGTCTTCTACCTATTGCATTTAGGGAACTACCTGACCATGTTTGGAAGCTGTTGACAAAGCAAGTGAGTACTTTAGAGACTTGTGTTTACCCACTCTTAGAGTTGATGATTTGTTGGTGATGGAGAAAAACATCCCTGTGATTTTGTGCAAATTAGAGAGAATATTTCCCCTTGGTTTCTTTGACTTCATAGAGCACTTGCCCATACACTTAGCGTATGAAGCACGTGTCTATGGACCAGTACAATACAGGTGCATGTATGCGTTCGAGTAAATAGGAAGATTCAAAGGAACTATGAAAAATAGAGTTCAAGTTTAGGGATCCATATGTCAGACATACCTCTCAAAGGAGACATCAAATTTTTGCTCCTACTATTTCAAATCTCATGTTCAATCAAGAAGGACTCGGGTTGGTCGGAATGATGATGGGGGGAAGCTCAATTGAGCCAACACTGTCCATATTCAATCAACCTAGTCGTGCCCTGCAAATGCGAAAAACAATGGATCTTAGGAGATAAATCAAATGCTACATATTTGCATATCTTGATAAATTGTGATGAGGTGCAAGCTTTTATAATGTAAGTTACTCACTATTGCTTTAATTTCTTTTTCCTCACAAGTGACTCAATTCTCACCTATTGTTTTGATATTTACAGATATTTCAAACAATTATATGGTGATGATAGCCTTAATCAATTTCCATCATGGTTCAAATCTTATGTACATCGTGTATTTACGCTTACAAGTATGTGTTAATTTGTTGATATGAGCCTTGTTCTTCAATTTGATATCTTTAATGGTATATGGCGTGAGCCAAGTAATGGTATAACCAATATTCACCTATATAACTTGTCCCGAGGCCCAAAAAATAGAGCTTATTGTTGACCAATTTACTATGTTAATGGGTACAAATTCCAAACCGTGGAATCATGTAAGGGAGAAAAATAGACAATAGTAGGATTAGTGCTAGAGGGAATTCAAGTGCTAGTGAATGTGATTGGTATAGGAAACTTAAGGAAATAGTTGAGCTAGAGTAAAAGGGTTGTCTTGTTCAAGTGTGAATGGTTTGATCCAACACATCCAATAAGAACATAAACATAACCAATACAATACCATTGAGATTAACCATACCAAAAGATATAGAGGCTTTGACCCATTCATCATTGCACAAAATGCAAGACAAATATATTTTCTATCTTACCCTGGAAAATGTAATAAGAGGGGGTCATAATAAAAACTAAACTAAGGGGTTAGATTGAAACCGATGATGTAAATGATGAGGAGGCTTATCAAATTGATGACTCAATCCCTTCACGTGTAGTAATAGACACTACCATCCCCCCAACCTTAGCTTCCCCTTTGAATGAACTTGAAATAATTGACCCTCTTACCCAAGCTTAAGAACAAATGAAAGGGATGACACGAACTGAAGATGAGGAGTAAGAATTTGTGGATGACATTTCATCTAAATGATGAAGATAGTCCTGAACTATCAAAGTAAATGACGTAAATTAATAAGGTGAATAAACCTTCAATCCTATTAGCCATTATATGTTGTGTTGTTGATCTTGTTTTATTTTAATTATGATATTTTGGATTGAAAATATATATTATGTTTCATTCAGATATGGTAGGTAAAGGTAAAGATAAAAAAGGTGCTGCCTAATGTCCTGTTCGTGGTGCTAGTGGCAGCATTCCTCATCCATACTCCCACTACACCTCCACACTAGCTGGGGTGCAGACATCCCAGGCTGGGGGCATAAGCAGTATGTCATGGTGCCCAACCCTGGGTATGTGCCTCTTCCCTTTAGTACTGAATCAAGCGCACCACTCGACTACATCTGCCATGCCATCCCCTACAGCAAATAGGCAATGGATCCATGCGCTCCCACTACAAAAAAGAGGTAAATTATGGTGGTTTTCTTGGTGAAATGGCGGTTATAACCGTCACTTTTCAGCAAATGGAAGTTCAAGCAACGCTGTTTACCAATGCCATTTGGTAAATTACGGCGATTATAAAAACTCCACAATCACCTTATACAACCGCCATAATGATTAGGGTGGTTTGAAACTGCCACAATTTGGTAATTTTTTCAAAAATTAATTATGGCGGTTTTGAACCGTCGGAATTGCAGTGAAATATTTTTTAAAAATTATTTAATATAGCGGTTTGACACCACTCAATTTGCTATGAAATATTTTGAAAAAACTATTTATTATGACAATTTTAAACCTTAATTGCAACACCAATTTAAAGAAAAAAATTGTTTCAATAATCATGCAAATAGTTTAATAAAACCAATTTCAATTTCATATTAAGCTAGCTAGATAAAGTAATAATCAGACATGCAACAAGACACATTTTAAGTCCAAAATCAGAGGATTATAAAAAAAGAGAGGCTAGCTAGTCCAAAATCAAATGCAAACAAACTACACCTGAAGAAGTCAATGAAACTAGCTGGTCCTTATAACTAATGCATGCTTTAGTAGTATAGGTAACTACATGGAGAACTAACATAGGAAAGAGTAGTTTCAAGTTATTCTACCCAACAGATCTCATGTAGAGAGCAACAGAATCCAGTGTCAACAATAAGATAAAAAGCAATTTCTTTTTTCAACAAAAAATCTCAATTATTCTTATTATTGTTGACTAGTATTAGCTATCTGTCAATTATCTATGGGGATAAAATTTTAAAAACCAGATAAGAAAAAATAAATAGCAGATCCAATAAAAACATGAAGAGTGAGTGACTAAGGATGTCGTGTCATGTGAGATGGAAGTGTAAAAGCATAGCAGAGGGGAAAGGGACCACCTGGATGGTCATAGCCTTCTTGTTGGACTCAAGCTGGCTTCCTGCATAATCAAATCAGATGCAATTCAGAAGACAAATACAAAATGTAAGAGAGCTTCAGTGATCAGATAATCAAAGAAAATAATACCATTTGGAGGTTTATTTTCTCCATGTTCTTCTCACAAGCCATTTTGGACTTCTGTCCATTGCCCCCTTCCATTTTAATTTTCTTCTTTCATTGTTTGCTTCTCTGAGACTCATGCAACCTACATTAATTCCAGTATACAAGTACTATTATTCCTCTAAGCATAAGGCCATTATGTCAGCCATAGGACTGGAGTAGTTCAAATAGTTTCTTCCTGGATGGTTAGATTCAAAGTTATGAAGAATAATTAAATCATTTAAACTAAACCAAGCCATATATATAATCTATCTATCACATAACGTGATGTAATACACATATATATTCTATTAGAGTTTGAACTTGTAATTTTACCTGTTTAGAGTTAAATTGTGGTATTTGATTATGTTATTACTTGTTTACTATTATGATTAAGCAATTTTAGCATTCGAGAGTATGTTATGTACTGTTACTTATATAATTGATGTTACTTTACTTTCCTATTATTTTGAATGCTATCTTTATAATGCAACAAGTTCAACCTTGACACAGTAAGATTTGACACACCAATAACCGTGGCATGGAACAAACCAAACTGAGAACCATGGTGCTATTTGTATTCTAAAATAAGTGATCCATAAAATATTAAATGTTAAGCTTCAAATTGAACTAACCTGGATCATGAGCACTGCCTAGTCTAGACCTCCTACTTCAAGGGCCCAAATATACTATGGGGTATGTAGCCAGACTATACCATTCTAGACTCAAGATTTCAATGACCAGAATTTATATAAATAAATCCCAGCTTCATATTCTGATGCTTTTTGTGATTGCGTGCTTCAAAGAAAATTGAAAGCTATCGCTCCAACTGATCTTGGAACTCCCCATAGTTAAATCCATTAACAAGTACTATTATTTAGGAATTAAAGCTCCAACCAAGGACACTAGTTAGGTAGACCAATTCTATGAACAAATATTCCTTGCAGGCCCTGACTCCAAAAAGCGCGTAGAGTTGATTCAGAATTTAATAACACTATTTTAAGGAACAAAAGATTTAGCCAGCCTATGTATGATACTGATTACATTGGATTATTGCAACCATCAAATTCATAGTTAGCACTCCAACAAAGAAACTACATCTCATAAATTTGAGTAAAAAGTAGGAATGAAGTTAACAGAAGTTATTTTCTTAAGTCCTGATGCCATTTCCTATTGAATATTATTATAGCTTTTATAGAATGAATGCCAGATGATGTCATTTGTGAAATGTAATAGGTGGGAGTGGAAGTTCCATTAAAACTATTTTAGTCCAAAACAGATAATACTAGGAAAAACCTTTTCAAACACAGCCTATGGCCAATAAAGATATGAAAACAAACCTGAGGTATGTACTCAAACAATGGAGTTAGGAACATAAGTGCACAAGTTATTATAATTCCTGAAACAATCCCAGATATTCTAGATTTTGCACTACTTTCATAATTGATATTTCACCTTGAAAAGGATCCTGCATTACTCAAGTGAAATCATGCATATCAATTGATGCTTTGGTATCAATAGCCTAGTCAAGTAGCCAACTACAAACTAATGTTAACTCCTCATTAAAGTATTCAGAGTCACATAGGTCTTACCTGTAGTGGGGTATGCTGAAAGAATGAACCAAGAACATTGGAAATGCCAAGACCGACCAACTGTCCAATGAAACCAGAGTAATGGTCAAGAAGTATTTCTATTTAACAAAATTGAAACCTGGTTTTTTTTTAATCATATTGTTCCCCTTTTATTTCTTCTGATATTTGGGATTGAAGTCAAATTTGAAGAGCAAGCTTGATTGCCAAAGTCTTAGTGTTTGTTTTCTTAGTAAATGGAGTGTGCTCTTTTATGAGACTTGGTAATGAGATGCGCTTTTATTCGTGGGTTAGTGTCAATACTCAGCACTCTCAATTGATAAATCATCTTCATAATATTAGCTTTATTTAACAACTGTTTAGTTAGTTTTCTGTTATGCTAATCAGTTGGTTAGTTTTCACTTGACTGATTGTGTCATTACTTCTGATAACATAATTCAGTTTCTTCATCTCTCTCAAGAATGCTTCTCCCTGCTCTTGCTCGTTCTTCATTCTTTATAGGCTTCGATCATAGAGTTTCACACAATGCGTCTTGCTAGTAATGCACAAACTGCGTGTAATACTCGGTGTACACGTGTCAGGAGACAAGTCCTGGAACGCTTCAGGTTCCTGACCCACCGCTAGTCCTTAACTTTGCTAAGTTTGAACCCACACCTCCTTGGAGGGCTATATGTTAGAGTGACATTCTTGGGATCAAAAGTCCCGGTAATTGTTCCTAGGGGAAAATGAGTTGAAGAGGGATTTTTAATGAATTTTATGAAACCTTTAAATGTTTCGTTTTGAGCTTCCAAGTTTAGAAAATCTTAAGAATTCCAGGATTTGAACTAAAACCCAAAATTTAGATTTTAAATGGTTAGGGTTTTTATTTTTTTGATATTTTATTTGAATCCAAATGGAAGGTATTTCCTTATTTTCATTTATGTTTTAAAGTTAATCATTTATTCTTCTTCCCATTAACTTAAAAGTAGGAAATGTAAGAATAAATGAAAGTTAATAGGAAGAAGAATAAATGATTAACTTAAACGAAAGAAATGTAAATAAGTGAGTATTGAGGCAACTTGAATGCCAAATGAGAGAGCCTTAACACGGGGTTGTTGTCACCGCTATAGCGGTCACATGGACGGGTTCGTGACTTGGAGACCGCTATAGCGGTCACCAAGAGGTTTCATGCGATGCGGTTCGGAGACGCATAGCGGTCACCAGGGCGGTTTCATGTGGTGCAGCTAAGAGACCGCTATAGTGGTTATAAGTGCGCAGTCCAGGGGCGTGGTACGCTGCCTAACCGTATAGCGGTCCCCCAAGAGTGTGAATAGTGTAAAACATGTCGTTTCACTCGGGAACCTTCCCTTCTATAAAACCCTTCCCCACTCCTTCTTCCCTAAATTTCTCTAACCAGAGACCTCTCTCCCACCCCCATTCTTTCTTTCCCTCATTTCTCAAATTTATCTCTTCCAATCATCAAAGGTATGTTTATGTTGATAGATTTTAGCCTCTTTTCTTCCATTCCTTCATAAACTTGGTATGTGTGTTATTATTTCTCTCATTGTTGTCAAGTGGGGTGCTCCTCCAATGTTGTTAGGAGTATATTAGAGTTATCTAGGGAGTATTAGAGTTTAATATAGAGTTATGGTTGCTCTATGGCGGTTGTTGGTGCCATTCCAGCTCTCCACGTCAAGTTGGTAGTGCCCACATACTCCCTTCAAACGGTGAGCGGTTTACCCGTTGCCTTAGTTTTATCATTACGAATATGTTTCTTGCATGATAATTGTTAAGTATGGAATTTGAAACAAGAAAAAGGATAGAATATGATTTTACATGATTTTGTCAAGCTAGAAAAATTATGATTTATGATGATAGCATGAAAGAATGAATTTTACAAAATCATGAGACCATGATTGCTATGTTGTGTGTATGGAAAATGTTTTATATGATAATGAAATGATTGTTGGAAGAATATATGATTTTATCTAATTACTATTTTAACAAATATGTTTTAAGAGTTATGATATCAATTATGATTTAAATTCTAGACTATGTTTTAGAATACTAGTTGAGATATATTGGAAAATATTAAGTTGAGCAATGTTGAAGAAAATATGATTTGTTTTATGAAGAAAAATACTATTATAGTTTTTTTTAAGTTTTCATGATTTATAAACCCATGTTTGAACTATGATTTTAGATTTATTAAGTATATAAAAAGTTATGTTAGCTTAAGATTTAAATTTAGAATTTCAGTTTTAAGGTACCAAGAGGTACAGAATTTAGTACGATTCATAGCAACTTCAGATACATATTTTGTGGGCTGAAAATCAGAATGCCTACATACGGGTGATCCCTTGGGCATGATTTTCACAGCCACAGTTATGTTAAAGTCAGATTTTAGAATTGCTTGAGTTTAGAACTCTTAGAGTACTAATGATTTAGGGCTTCTGCTTCTGAGGGACAAAGTATCCATTTTTCAACTATAGTTTTCTTTTTGTCAAACTAGTTTAGACTAGAGAAGGAACAAACAGTTAGTTAACCGCTGTTTAGATCATTAACCTTGATACCAAGTTGTCCGAGAGGATAATATCGCCCAGTTATAGAAATGAGACTTGGTTAGGTGTCAGTCTTTCCAGAGAGGAACTTCAAGATTTTACAGCTTCAGTTATTATATATGTATTTATTCAGCTTAGGAAATACCGTTTTCTATGCTCTCCTACTTCAGTTAAATGATTTTATGTTTGATTATGAGTTTATAAATGCTTGTTTATAAAACTATAGAATGAAAAGTGTTTTCTTAGCTAGTTATGTATGTAAATATCAAATGATTTATGTTGTTGCATGTATATTGTATTACATATATATCTTCCTTGGTTGTCCCATGTGGGTGATGGGTGAGAGCTCACTCATTGAGTCCATTGACTCACCCTCTCCCTTCCTCTCATAGCTAAGTATAGAAGTCGTCATTCGCCGGTCCAGGAATTCAGTTAGCTTTTGGTAAGCTTTACATTGTTGTAAAGCTTAGTTTAGGCTTTGTTAGTTGTAAGAGTGCTCTAGTAGTTTTGGAGGCATGATCTTAGTCATGCATGTATTTGAGATACTTAGCTATTTTCAAAGTTTATGTATTTTCTTTCTGTTTCCAGAGTTTAATTGATTCAATTATTGGTTTTAATTAAATTATGTAATCAATCAGTCATGTAGTTATGTATTGAGTTTTCAATGGTTAAGCAGGCTATTAGATTTAAGATTTATATCATGTGAATGAATTAGTTTATGATTTTGAAAAATTTGCAGAACGAATTAGATAAGAGTTTTCAAAGCTTGAATATTAATTATTATGTTTTGAGTAGAAATGATATTGATTTAGAAGAAAATCATCTTTTAAGTATAATATTGTATACATCATATGCATTTAGAGAGACACATCACCCAGAAGGCTTACGTGCAATGAGATTCTCACGTCACATTCCCAAGTCGGGTCGTGACCTAAACTTGTGTAATTGTATTATTTTGTATATATGACGAACTTGTTCTCCTTCAATGTTAACAACTTGAGTACAATCCTTTAGGGGTGAGTTTAATAAAGCAATAAGAGAAGGAAACAACAATCAAACATACAACCAAAAGCACGAAATATTATGTGCACAATGAACTCCAAGTTGTATAATGGAAGTGTGATTTAGCAATAACAATCTACTAGCCAGAGGAGGAAAGTACACTAGCAAGCCAACAAAGAAAGGAAATAACAAACATAGAAGAATATGCCCAAATGAGAAAGAAAGAAGCGGTGAGAAGAAGGAGAAATTCCAAGAGAGTCAAAAGAAGCAATCATACATTCCCTACCTTCCAATCAACCACTGTTTCCCTTTTTTATTTGTTCTTGCTTTAAACTTTGATTTTGGGCCTTCCAAGTCAAAGGGATAACTAAGGCTAGAGATACAAGCATAAGTAATGAAGTAGTCACGGTCTCAAAGAGCAATAAGACTAACCTAGATGATCTCAAGTACTACACAACCAAAAAACAAGGAATCTTAACATTTAAAGCTAAAACAAATACAAAAACATTCAATATGAACAATTAAATGCACTTCACCAAGTAAGGCAGATCACAAACACAAAAACAGATGCTAAATATTTAACTTCACATGATAACAACTTAGTATCTTAGCATCTTTTTGCATCTACTTTTTCTTCTTTCACTTTCTATCTTTTTTCTTCAATATCAACTTAATGTCTTTTAGCTACCACACATAACAACCAAAGGAAAGGAAGAACTTGATAACTTATGTAACACCCTAACTTTTAATCTAATACGCTTGAGTCGCATTTCGGTTAGTTATTAGTTGTTACGCCTTTGTTTTAGAACTTGACTTTTCTTTTAAAATACGAGTAAGGAAAATATGACTAAATTTTTCTTTTGAACTTAAAACTTAAAATACGAGCCGCGCGTGCGCATAGATACCGATTAATACACATATAACATAGCAATCATATACACTTCATCAAGAGCATATATAGGTAGACCATAGTATAATGACAACACAAATCATATATCATAATCTTAACATAATAGCGATGTCCTAATAACATAAGGACACCTTAAGATTCTAAACAACAATCAAGGTCGACCATACACTAGACCAAAGCTAAACATAACAAAACTAGACTAGTCTTCACGCTTCCACTACGACCTCTGACTTGTAGTTAACGTGATTTCTATGCCTCGCGCCTCAAGGAAGATTATTAACAATCCTCATCCTTCATGTCTGGAGATGACAAGGAAGAAAGGAAATGGTGAGAAACTTTATTCAAGATTCTCAATAGGGCTTCCTACTTTAACTCAAGTGTCATCGTCATCATCCTCAGCCACTTTTATAATGAAAGAGATGTGCATGCATAAGATTCAATTTAAAGTTTCTCAAATCCTATTATCCGAAGTGGGTGTCTTTTAGCATAGGTCTTAATGATATGAATGTAAACATATCTCATGTATGCATGGCAATACATTAAAAGCATAACCAATACATGTAAATAGCACATGTCACAAGATTAAATGCACCAATAGGATAATAATGCAACATATATATATATATATATGCCTTTTTTTTTCTCTTTACTTTTCATAATTGAACTTTCAAGTTCTTTTCCACCCTTGCACATGGTCACCAAAAGCCACCCGCTTCACCTTCCCCGGTGATTTTTCATGGTCACCAAAACTCCTCCTATTCTATCACCTAGGATGAGCTTAATCCTAACTAGCCGTCGCTAGATTTAATATGGGGTAATAGGGGGAAACACATCACTTTCTTATCATGAGTATGCAACTTTATTATTCATCATTTCTTGTTCAAGATTTCATGATTTTTCTAAGTCAAAAAATTTGGCGGAAACCTAAAGCATAACGGCTTGGAACGGGATTTCCCCAAATTTGCTTTCTGCGTATAATATCCAAACATGCATCTCAATCAATTATACATAATTGCAACATGCCATAAAATATCATGTCATAAAGCACATAGGCAAGCATCACATTCCTTTGCATAAATCTATAAGCATAATATTCATCAATATCTTAAAGCAGTAAACATGCTCCTACCCAGGATGCCTGGAAATCAAGGACTGGACTCTAGCTAATGCACATGCTATGCTTAACAGAACATATGTATATAACATTCTAAGAATCGTTATCACACAACTCAATCACCTAAGGTCATCAATATACTTGATCTTGCTTAGAAAACAATTATTTAAACATTTAGGTGCTGGTAATCGATTACATGTGCTGCAATCGATTACCAGAAGCTTGTTCCCGAACAAAGGGCACGCTGGTAATCGATGACCAAAACCAAAAACTGATTCTGGGCATAAAGAACGTCATGGTAATCGATTACATTAATGGTAATCGATTACATGAACTGGTAATCGATTACCAAAGCCAAAAATGGTTCTGGATGAAAAACACCTTGGTAATCGATTACATAAGCTAGTAATCGATTACCAGAACCTCAAAATTTCGAGAAATCAAGGTTTTAACACATTCTAAGTTACTCTAACACCTCAAGACCATTTTAAAACATCTTTCTAACATTCCTTTGAAAATATTTTCACATTTTTATAAATCAAAACCAACATTGTATCATGACTAAGGCATATCCATTAGCCATGGTTAAAATTTCCATCTGGAGATATAAGGGCAAGTCTTTTGAGCTCTAGGAATTTAAGTGATGACATAAAGATAAACATGCTATGCAAGTCTCATTTTAGATCTTTACCATTATTAAGTGATGGCTTGAAACTTAAATATGCTAGACAAGGAAATATAAACATGAATGTAAGTCCATTTCTTTATTTTAGTGCTCTAGGCCTCTTAGAGTATTTACTCTAAATCACATATTAACTTTTAGTTTGAGATAGGTAGGCTTTGAGATTAGTTATTAAGTGATATCTTGGAAAGTAAATATGCTAGGCAAGGAAATATAAACATGATGCAAGTTCATTTCTTTATCTTGCTAGAGCTTATTTCAAGACTTTAAAGAACCAACTTTCAACCCTAATCAATCTTAACCAAAATGGAAGTGGGCTTTAGAGTCTCTTGACACCATGGTTCCAAGAACCTCTTTTGTCTAGACTCATCATCAATCTCAAAGAAAAACCAAGAATAAACTATTTTCCATACTCTTGTGAAACAAAAAATCAAGCCTTGAGCTTTAAAGGTCCAACACATGATAGTTTCACAACCAACATTAAGAAACCCTCATCATCAAGCTATGGCCTTGATCATCAAAGAAAGAAAACATTTCATAAGAACCAACAACATTTCATCTTTACCATTTTTTAAAACCAACAAAAATAAACTAAAACTTGGGCTCTAGAGGTCAAGCAAATGATGGTTTCACAACCAACATCAAGATCTCTCATCATCAAGCCCATGGATCTTTACATTATCCAAGATCAAGATCCGAAAATAAAAGAAGGAAAAAGAGAAGATTCAACAATAGCAGCAAAAACAACAACAACATCAGCCACAACAACAACAACAACAACAATAGCGACAACTCCTTTTGTTTTATTTCTCATCAAAGCCGAAAAAAAAAGAGAAGAAGATAGAAGAAGAAAACTCAAACAAATCCCTACCAAGGAAGCTTAGTCTTGAGATGAGATGAGAAAAAAACTTCTTCTTGAAGCTTGAGAATGAATTCGACCAAGGGAAGGAAAAGAAAGAAAGAAAGTTGTGTGTCTTGAGTTTGATCTTTAGGAAGGTAAGGCTAAGTGTTTAGGAAGTAGTGTATGGTTGAGAAGGGGTGGTTCTTTTATGAGCAAGAAGAAAATGAAAAAGATGAAGAGAACTCTTGAACTTTGAGAGGAGAATGAGAGAAACTTAAGAATGCTCAAAATGTGCCCAAGTTCTTCCAAGCATGGTATATATAGAAAAACAACATCAAGGGTGTATGAATGGAGGGAGGCCATGGCCTCATGTTCCATGAGGTGAGAGAATTTGTTTCATGGAGGCATGGTGAGGGAAGGTCAAAGCATGGGCAAGCATGGGTAAAAGTATGGGCAACCATGTTTCTTTAAACAATCTTTAATGGAATTTCAACATGTGATGGATGATCATGGGGGAGGTGTGGCTGATTGTATTAAGGCCCAATGGAGGAGAAAACCTCATCCTAATGTTGGTTTAGGTGTGTGTTTAGGAGTTGATTTGGTTAGGACATGGATTAGGAATTGTAAGTAAGTGTTTAGGTGAGATAATAGGTGATTAAGGTGGTTCAAGACAAGATTAAAGAGTGGTCTTGCTTGATTAATGTAAATCCACCTTTATTAGGGAAGAATCTCATCATGTGACAACTTCCATGATTTAAGGAAATTGATTGGAATCTTACTATTTATGAAAATATGACATAAAATCTTAAATCAAAGAAAAGGATTTTGAGTTTTTCTAAGCAATCTTAGGTTCTAATTAACTTAATTAATTATTTTCACTCTAGATTAGTATTTATAATTTACTAATATTTAATTAGAGCCTAATATTGCTTACATTTTGCTAATTACCTCATTAGGCCCAAAATGCACTAAGCTAGGGGCAAAACGGTAATTTTTCACAAAACTGCACGGGGTTACCCAGGCTTAACCTGTTGTTAAACATCACTTAAAAATATCATTTAAAACCTTTTGGTGAAGTCTGTTCAACCATAAATTGGTAACAAATAGCCACATGGGCGTTTTGGTAATTTCACGCATTTGGAACTCAAAATGAGATTCTTCTACTCTATTACCATACATAACACATATAATCCCCTATCAACATCAAAACATCCCCTTGAGGATGGGAGCAAGCTGACCTCATTTCAAGTAAAATGACCTTAGGGGCATTTTGGTCATTTGTATATGGGAAAATCGAGTGTTACAACTTACAATGCCGGATTCAATTAAGAGATTTGTGGTCCTTTGGAGGTTCCACCATACAAGCAAACTGATTCCACACCACAAGACCTACCAACATCACACATAACATCTGAATATCCCAACACAAATATCAGATGGTGGAATAGATGGTTTGCATCACCTGAGAAGGTTGGGCACGCAACGTTTTATCCATGGAGCATGGCGGAGCTTGTTGGTCTGTTGAAGGGCAACGCAAAGCCGCTAACAAAAATAAAGAGAGCAAGTTGAGGTGTTGCGCGGAGGGGAGGGCCGCGATGGAGAACTCAGGAACAGAAGCGACGCCTCTGGAGGCGGGGTGACGAGCGGAGGCCGATGACGCGGTGGAGGTTGGTGAAGGCGCGCGACACTATTTGCAAAGTGCGTGCCACGAAGTAGAAGAGGATATGGACGCTGATAGAGAAGACGGGATAGAAGAAAGGAGGAGCGCGCGCACCTAGGTGGCGGGTGACGAGGATGCCGCGACGGAGTTGGCGGCTGGAGCTGGCTGGGCAGAGAAGGAAAGGGCTTAGGTGGAGGGTTGAGGGTTGTGTTGGTTCACTTGGTTGTGTGAACAGGTTGGTACTAAACCCCAAAGTCTCAAACCCCCTTTCTTTTGTGTGAATGGGGAAGAATGACTACCAGAATATGGGCGGTTACAACCTGTAATTTGCACTAAAATTGTGGCGGTCAACAAAACCGCCATAATTCACTGTATTTATGAAAGTTTTAACAATTGCCCTAATTTAACCCACAATAAACATAATTTTTTGTAATGTGCATCCTCAAGGCGGGTTAGACCAGGCCCCCCTGAGCCTTCCAAATCTAAGATGAATAGATACACTTGGTAAGATATTTATGAAATATGCTGAAAATTTATTTCATGTGAATGTTAACATAATTTTATTATTTTATGTTGTCATTATCTACTATATAATATGTCTTTATGTGTTCATTGGTATCCACCCAGAAGGGTATCCACTAGGTCACAGATACCATTAAAAAATGTATGATGCATCTTACATCAATTTTGGTAAGGTGCCTAAAAAACAAAGGAGGAATGGCTCAATGATTGGAAAGTAATAGAAGTCAATTGGTTTATAAAAAGTCTTATTTGATCTCTAATTTTTTATATGTATTAACTAATTTCTATTCATGTAGGGCCACTTCACCCCCAGGATGAGAAGATGATTTTCAAGGCCTGAAAAGTCGCACTAGAAAGCGACTCAAGGCAGATGTACACTGAGGCTATTTGGAACCATTTACAGCTTGGATAGCACCCCTTGACTTCCTTCAAGCCTTGTAGGAGTCCTGACATACATTAGAGTTTCAAAATATCTCTTTAAAGAACAAGATGAACGGGCATCCACTAAAGGTGGCTCACTGCATCTGAGTGGCTCCATAACTTTGGCCCATAAAGCTAACTTGGTTAGTGATTTCCAATTTTTGTTTTCTTAAGTTTTCTGTTATTCAATTTATCAATTGATGAATTTGAGATGCTTATTAATTGGAATTGTAAAGATGCTGAAGAGACCACCTATGCAGGCGAGGTGTTTAAGGAGACATACACTCGCAAAGGAGACAAAACAATGTGGGTTGATCCCTTCTAAGTCATATATAAGTATAGTTATTCACATTAAATTTTCTATTAAGGACTTAAAAAATAATTTTTCAGCCTAATATATAATTGTCTGCACTAAATTGTAGGGTGATTATGATCAGAAGGCTAGAGGTTGCATTGCTAGGGACCTAGAGTTCGTTGATGAGGACACTTTATGGTCAGAGACGATGGGTGGCCTTTATAAAGGTCGCATTTATGGCATGGAGAGCCGCTTCAGATTCGATGTCCCTATTTGTCATGAGGATGCCCCTTCTTGCGCCTTAGGTGGTAAAGGACATGGTTCGCACTCAAGTCCATGCCCTGGATGAAGAGCTTCAGAAGCAAAATGAGGAGATGTGGAAGAACAAGAACTGCATGGAACAAGAGTGGCCAAGAGAATGGAGAAGAACGTTGAGAAAAAGGTGGCATCGAGGATGTAGAAGGAGGTGCAGGAGCCAGAGTAAATGCATGCATACTTCGAGCTCATGAGAGTGAGTAGCTCCATGCCTCTTCCTCCTCCTCCACCAGCTTCAACACCTCCAATTTTTGGGCATGCGACAGTTCTTCTCCTCCTGATGATGATGATGACGCTGATGATGATGATGACGATGTTACCAAGTGCCGATGGCAAGGCAAATATTGATGACGCCAGTATTCGTAATTACTTTTGTATTGCTCCAGACTTTGTTATTTTATTTTTCATATTATTATTTTGGATATTTTCTTTTATTATTGTAGTGACATTTTAATTTGTAATAATTTTTTAAAAAATTTAAATTTTTATTCCATAAATTTCCTTACGTTTACCGATTATTATGATAATTAGTAGCGGTGAGTTATAATTGTAAAAGTAACCACAAGAAAAAATAACACCAAAAGAACAAATCTTTATAGATGGATTTATAGACTTAAATTTTCTATTTTTTAAAAAATTTATTTATCACATATGGATTTTATTAATGTTAAAGATGGTAAAATCCGTCTATAATAAATAAATTTTATGATAATTTTTTATATTTATAGACGGATTTTATTGCTAATGTTAGAGATTGAAATATGCTTAATAAATAAATTTTATAATAATTTTTTGGACATTTACCAGATTTTCCGTCTCTAACATTACAAATGGTAAATCTCTGTAAATGTCCAAATTTGAACAAGTTTTTTCAACCATTTACAGTTGGATTTACCTATTTGTAAAAACGGGCTAACAAATCCGTCTATAAGCCCATTTATGAATTACAAACAGGAATAAAAATTCAACTGGATTGGTTATAGACGAAAATAAGTTTTCCCGTCTATAAATCCGTCTGGAAAGATAAAATTAGTCTGTAACATGTTAAGAATTTGTCTGTAAATCTCCTATGTTCTGTAAAAATCTTGTATGTAATGCTGAACGTTGGTCCTAGGACAAATGGATCTTAGTTTTTTATCTGGATTACGAAATAGAGTGGCTTTACAAGAAGCACGTGGTGTTTGGGTAGGTGGTTGAAGGGATGGATGTCGTGAAGGAGATCAAGAAGGTTCTGGTGGCCTTACTTCACGTGCCATACGCGAAGATAAGGTAGGGCTTCTTTTTCTTCTTCTTCTTTCCCTAACTGTCTCAGCCCTTTCTTCTAAATCTCTCACATAGCCTCCTTCACACAACAAGCACACTTCTTTCCCATACTCCTTCCAATAGTTGGGTGGCTTCCAGGTCAAGGGGTAGAGGAGGGAGGCGGCATTGGCAGCAGGAGGAAGAAGAAGTGCGATGGAGGAGGGGAAATGATGGTGGGAATGGAGAAATTGAAAGAGATGAGAGGAGGATGAGGAGGGGAGGGGAGGAGGAGGAGCGTGGCGTTTAGTAACTTCTTTGTTTCATTTAGTCACATTTATAAAATGTTGTTAAATGCAACCCACCAACTCGAGAACAATATACATGTGTCATTTGCACACTACACCATATAGGCAACAACACCATATTCATTGACTACCAAAAACACTTGAGCAATCCCTGTTTATTAAGCCCATTGACATTTTTGCACTAATTGATAATAATATAGGAGCATTCATGTTTTTCAACTTAAAATTTAAAAGAAAAATTATGAAACTTAAACTTTATATACAATTGGAAAAGTTAGAAAAGAGATCTGTGTTTTTAGAAACCAATTAATAGCTTTTTTATATTATGATTATTTTTAAAAAATTATTTAAAGATAAAAAGGAGATTTTTTTTAAAGTGATTTAAAAAAAATGATTTTTTTAAAAAAGGAAAAAATCACATCCAAATGCAGCTATTATGTACCGATGCTGTTGGAAGATATTTAATTTTTCGATCTATTTCATAAATGGACTACAAACAGGAAATGTCCACCAAAATCAACCTTCATAGGTGGACTAAGATCAATCAAAAATAAAAGAAAAGAAGTACGTGGACTAAGAATAGGAATCTCCACCAAAATCAACCTTGTAATAGTACTGGGTGAAACGTGCGTACTGAGCAGTGATTTAGGAATAGGAAAAAAAAAAAAACCTGAATGCTTGTTTTGTTTTGTTTTGTTTTTTTCCATTGAAATTACAGGTGCGAGTTACTTTGTCTTTGATATTAGAAATAACTTATTATTTTTCCACCAAATTGTGAGTAACACTAGTCCTAATTATGTGTTAGAACTTCGTCACATTTCGCATTGGTCTACCTTTAATTTGCTTTTCTCGCCTTGCATTTGTCATATATAAACATATCGGTGCAACTTCTCCAATCTCCAATTCGGGGCAACATTTTTGTCCACTTTGCTTATCTCAATTAAGTATCAACATTCATACTTTTCCACAGAAATCTCAATTATAATTTGTTAAAGAGGTTGGTCAGTGGCGAAATTGCTTTGAAGTTGAAAGTTTAGGATTTTGTATAAGAGTTGGTGGCTCAAAGTAGCAACAAGAGCAGCTTCGCCTTGCAACACTCATTTTTTTTTTTTTTATACTTAAGAATAAAAGGCTTAACCTCAAAGAAGAAAGTTTCCTAAAACCATTTCTCCAAAAAATTTAAGCTAATAGGTAGAGGCATATGAATAATTTTTATACTTCAACACGCTCCCTTATGCGAATGCATTTTGGGCTTGAAGCGTGATTTTTTTTTTCATAATGAGGGATAACATCAAATGCTAAATCGTTTGGTCATGAAAACTCTGATACCATGTCATGAATCACTTGTCCCAAAAGCATAAGCTATTGGATTGTGATACATGAATGGTTTTATATCTTTTTCGCCCTTCACTTGAACACCATTATATGCCTCATACCAGGTCCAGCATGGGACCCTAGGGCAAACCAAGCTAGCTCATACCAGTTGGTGACACCTAAATGAGACCAGCATATATAATGGTGACACAGACCCTTCAAAAGTGTAGCTATGACACAAAATTCAATTACACATGAAGTGGTGATACATTGAAACATTGAAATTGGGGGACATTGTTAAAACAAACACTCCCTGAATTAAGCTTAGCTTTTAATGAATGGTACGGATCACTAGATGTTCATAGGTATGGGAGGTAGAGTAAGACTTAGCAATGACTATGTGACCTTTTCTGCCATGGAGGGTGAGAATTAGTTTGATTGCTCCAAAGTGGAGAAAGACACATCCTTCTCTTTTTGCCAAAGTTTCATTAAGGTGGGGTTGATATCTAAATCAATGTTCTCTTTGTGCTAATGCATGGCTATTAGTTTAGCTTGGTGGTTTATTTGAGTGTATTCCTTGACATTTGGCCTAAGAGTGGAAATAAGTATTTTAATAGGCCATTTAAAACTTGGATTTATGACTTCTAAAGAGATTGTAGGGGTAAGAAGAGGTGGAATGGCACAATCAATTGGAGCATCTGTAGAAGCATAACAATAATTTACTTGAGTTTTTTTTTTTGAGGAAAAGAATTTTTTATTGGGGAATTTGGGATTGAGGGTCTATAAGAACGACTTGGGAAGTTGTGATCAAAGATGATGTCATCATGTGTGAATGATAATGTAAAAATTTTCACACTATTAATTAGTGCATAGAATTGAGTTCTATAATTTAAAAAGATCAGATTTATTTATGTAGCTTATATTTTGTTAATTATTTTATATAATATCAATAATAGTAATATTTGATACTCATATCGAGGAAAGTTTTCCAAGTATCAACTCATAGGATAATTTAGGACCCACAATTTTCATAACTTTAATCTATAATTATTTTTAAAAAAAAATCACAATCATAATTATTATATATCATTAAAATATCATTAAAGATTATCAACATTTAATGACAAATCTCTTTTATCATTTAAATAATACATATGATGGTCTATCTATTTTAAATATCACCAAACCCTTCCATTTTTATTATTTTTTATAATCCTTTTTTTATTATTAAAGATAGATAAAATAAAAAATTTAAATTTCAAATTCAATATCAACTATAAATCAATGTGTAGTATTTTCATATCTACAATAATAAATACTAAGTTTTAAAATTTCCAATATAAATTTTTATCAAGGTCATTTTTCGCTATAACAAGCGCCTCTCAATATTGTTTTATTTTGTTAGGTTATTCTATTTTTTATCTTGATACATCAATTTCTAAAATTTTTTATGTGAATACTCTATGATTATTTGTTTTTCATCACCCTCAATTGTTATCTTAATTTGTTTTTATCTTATTTTACGTTGATGAGTAGTATTGTTGATTTTATTTTGTGATTTACGTAGCATTATTCTACAACTCTTGCATTCCTTCTTTATAAGATCTCTTTCATTTCTCTTTCTCACTTCTCTTCTTTTCTTACTAACGGCCATTGTGGAATTTTTGCAATTGTTGATGCCAACTTCAATGCCATCAAACATTACCTCATGTTCAAGACGAGTTTATTCATTTCTTTTTTTTTTTTTAGATTAGATGAATTTCCTTTATTTCTCCAAATTTACTTCTTTTTCCTACTCTTTCACTATTATAATCTATTCATACTCCCATAATTTTCATTGTAAATTTTTATTCTTTTATTTTATTATATATTGTTATATCAATTGTGGCAAATAAACAATATTGTTTGAATTTTTAAATTGATATCTTTTTTTTAAATATTTTATATTTTCCAACCTCTTCTATGCATAGGAATGCAGGATACCAGTTAGCTGTTATATTCCTTTTTTTTTACTTCACTATTCTATTTTTCACTTTTAATTGATTCGCTCTTCTATAATTTATAAAGTTTTGTCCATTCAATATATTTCTTATCATATATATTTTCAAACAACTCCATCAATGTTAAAGTTTTGACATATGTGTCTTATGATGTGTAATGTAGCAAAATAGTATTTTTCTATCACCTTTTTTTATTTATAATATAGATTTTTATCAATTTGCATTGGATTGGATATGGATGTGTTTTGATTGTTTTATTTGGATTTGTTGTTATGATGTTCTTTAGGGTGTGTTATTGAAATTGAATTTGAAAATATGTTACTAATTCAAAATTTTAATTGATTATAATTAAAATTTTAATATTTGTCCAAATGATGCATCGTATAATTTCATAAGCAAATTGTCACCTAAAATATTTTTTAAAAAATGTTAAACTAGCTATATAAATATAATATTTAGGAATACTAAACAATAATTGTAATGTCAGGTATTATTTTGATAATTTTAAATTTTTTAGAAAAAATTTCTCTTGCCAAAAGTAGAAATACACTTAACGACACATATTCTGATATAACATTTAAATTTTCTTTAAATTATTGCATATTATTTTACAATCTATCTATAATTGTAATAATAACAATATCATAATAGTTTATATTTCCTTCAATCACTTAGTTACTTTATCAATATATATCTTTCTATGTTTCATCAATAATACAAACTCAAATAATAATTTTTTTGTATTTGCAACTAATAGAATGTTCCTCTATTTATTATATACAATAATATAATTATTATTAATCTATACAATAATATAATATTAATTAATCTATCAATATGGTTTCCAATATCAGTTCTAACAATGAGTCATACTAATTTCATGTTAAGAATTCTTCACTTATGAAACATCCTAAGTTATGAAAATTCAAAGTTCTATTTCTATCGAGAGAAATGGAAAAAGATAATTTTCAATGTCATCAAAATTGATATGGATAGTACACCTTATTTTAATTTACATCAATTATTTTACTACCATTAGTTCTACATATTTTTTCTCTTTATTATTACGTTTATATTTTTCATCTTTTGTTATATATTTAATACTTTTTTATTTTAGGTGTTTATTTTTTATAATTCATTATCATATTTGAATTATCTTCACCTATTGTTTTAGAAACTTTGAAAATAGTTCAAGATTAGAGAGATAAGTTATGTAATCAAGAAACATCCTTCAATAAACACATTAAATTGTACAAGTTGTTCCAAAAACAATATTATAGTTAAGAAGGATATCAATTTAGCTATAAGTGATATGACTAATTCCATATGGTAATGAAGTTTGGAAGCATAGAATTATAATCTTTTTTGGATTCATGCTAAAACAATATAAATGACATAGCTACTAGATATGTTGATGGTTAGTATAAGTAGTTTAATGATATAGATTTCTAAAATATTGGAGATTATATATATATATATATATATATATATATATATATATATATATATATATATATTGGTTATCAATACTAATGATTTTATTGGAATATAATGGTCTTGGTGTGAACTTATTGATATATTTCAATAAAAAAATTCAATTACAAAATATTTATGATTATGTTTTCAATTATGGGTTGCTAATTTAAAATTTGAATCAAGGTTGTAAAGCTAAATTCCATTTTTAGCCTTTATGTACTATTATTGTATTAATTTTTTTTTATCTTGGATTTAATTGATTTGAATTTAGTTACACAATTTTATTGTCTCAATTTTGAATGGGATTTTATAGATGAATTTTGTGCTTTAATTGAATACAATTTTTTATGTTAGTGTTCTAATTGAATATTAATAAAGATTAAATTAGATATTTTTATCATTCATATCCTGAATTTCTTTTAAAAATAATACATAATGTGATTTAACAAATCTCATCAAATTTGATTTTTAGTTTTAAGAGATATTAAATTTGATTGATGATCATGTAAAAAATGAAATTTGACTGATAGGATTTAATTTTATTTCAAATTTAAACTCAAATTAAATTGATATCTATTCTTATTCATTTTAAACACCACTTAACAACGTTATGAAAGAAATAAAAACCTACTTAATATATTTTAAATATATAAGTGATTTTCAAATCAAATTAAATTTTATTTTATTCAATTAATATGAATATTATATTTAATTTGTAAAAAATTAATTTAAAGTAAATCAATTATCAATTTTAATTAATTAATTGATGATACAACACAATAATTAAAATAATTATGCTGAATAAATAAAATCAAATTGAGGTAATTTGATAAATTGACTTTATGTTTTATACTCATCTAAATTTACTTTTATTTTATATTTCATTTAATTTTTTTTCAACTTTTTACAATAAAACTTTATTAATTCAAACATCATGTTATTTAAATTTTTAATTTTTTGACATTTTAACATATAATTTAATACTAGTCGTTTGACCCATATGATGCACAGGATAATAATAAAAAATGATTTATTGATCATTATAAAAAATAAATGATAATTTATGTAAATAGATCTTATAGGAATTGAGTATATAAATTTATTTTAAAAATAAATTAATATTTAAATAATTAAATAAATAAACAAAGTATAAGCGTGACATATATTTTATAATATATTTTGAATATCATATTTATAGGGTAAAATCTCGATAGATGACTCATAGCTAACAATAAAAAGTTTATCTTATAAAAATTTTGTGTATTTTGAAGACTGAAATTGTTAAACAATAAAAGATAATAAGTTGATATTTTTACTATATCATGAGTTATTTATAAAAATTATAATGGATATTCATAGATATGGGACATGTCCACATCCATCCTAGTTTAAAATTTTTGTCTCTCATCTATTCTCATCCCCATAAGAAGTTCTCATTTTTCATTTAGATTTGAATATCTATGGTATTTAGGGTTTATTTAATGAATTACAAAAAGAGAAAAATTCTAAAAATATTTTAAAATTCTAAACATAAATATCTATAATAATAAATATTACTAATACAACATAATCAAAATTAAACATAAAAATGAATACAAAATATAAATCCAACAAAGATAATTGAAAAAATGAAGGTGTGCTATTATCATCCCGTCTTATTTAACAAAGGGACTCCACCATGTTGACTTCCCCATGAAGACAAAACATTTCCCCATTTCTCCCATAGTGAATAATCCTCGTGTGTACCCACTTTATAGGTTCTTTTTGTCATCCTTAGCCATTAATATATTTTTTGTAAATTAAATATTTAACTTATAAAAACATAAATATATTTTTAATTAATAAAAAATAAAAAATAAATTTAATTTATGCGATTTCAATTCCACATCCTTTCCTTCTACATCCTTTTGGTAAATTAAAATATCAATTCTAAAATATATGTTATAAATAATGTGCTATAATTAGTAAAAAAAACATGTATAACCCTAATTTACACCATCTCAATTATTAGAGTATTATATCAATTGCATAATTATTTTTAATAAAAAGTAATGTAATTATTTATTTTTTAAAATTAGTAAATAATTAGCATCATAAAAAAGTGTAAATTGTGGAATTTATTTTTAAATTTTTTCAAACAAATTAATATGAAACTATTGTGGAATTGATAAGTTGGAATGTTTAAGTTAAAAAAATTAAATAAGGTATAGTGAGACAGGTAAATAGATATTTTTTTATTTTTCAAAAGTTCTATATTTGAAGTTATAAACTTTCCCAACCTTCATTATTTAGAGTTTTGTCTTCTCCACATCATGCGTCTTCATTCCTCATTTCCTTCAGATTTAAATACTTATGGACATTCACGGATTTATTAAAAGTTTTCAAAAAAGATAAAAATTTTAAAAAATAATTTGAAATTGAAAATATAAATATCGATAATAACAAATACATGAAATATAATCTGAATTAAAAATGAAAATATATACATAATATAAATCTAATAAAGATCATTTAAAAAAACATGTGCTAAGATTTTCTTGTTATCATTAATTATTCTAATTATAATAGTTTTGTTATCATGAATATTATAATTATAATAGTTTTTTTGGTAACATAATTATAATAGTTTTATTATCATTAATACTATAATTATATATATAATTATTATAATGATATAATACATTCAATTATCATTTTTTTATTTTTTATTATTAAATAATTTCTATTGAAATATTTTATAGAGTACTTTTGTTGTGTTAATGGAAGATGGATATGAAGGTATGATTAGAAAAAAATTAATAATTAGAAAATAAATTAAATCCAAAAACTTACTTTAAATATTAAGATTATGAAAGACGGGGCATAATTTTCTCTATAAATGACATATGAAAAACTTTTCATGTAATGAGTATTAAATATTAATATTATAAATAGATTATAGATTAATATTATAGAACATAGATATTATTTGTTAAATAACTTCAATCGAAATATTTTTGTAGATATTTTTGTTGTGTTAATGCAAGAGATATATGAATATATGATTGGGAAAAAATAATTAATAATTAGAAGATAAATTAAATCAAAAAGATTACTTTAAATATTAAGATTATGAAAAATGAGATATAATTTTGTCTATAAATGACATATGAAAAATTTTCCATATAATGAGTCTTAAATATTAGTATTATAGATAATATATTAGATCAAATCAACATGTATATTATATATCTTCTATCATTTACATTATATATCATCTATAACTATATATTTTTAAAATAAAACGAAAAATCCATGTTAAAAAAACAAAAAAAATAAAATTTTACTTTACAAAATCAATATTGTATTATTTCATACTTTTCTAGTATTTTACCATACAAAATCAATATTTTTCATATAATCCAGATTAAAAAAAATTATCTTATAACAATTTTTTAGTTAAAGAATTGATATATAATTAAAAAAATTGTTAATATAAATTTGAATTTATGGTGAATCTTACATATAATGAAATTAATGAGTACCTTTATAGTATTTATATATTTTTAATTTTAATTATGCATTGAATGGTTAACATATTATGATTCGTAAATCCAAGAATAAACTATCATTACTTATATAATTAAATTGATTTGCACATAATTGATTATATAAAAAAGATTATAATAAATCATGAGTTTTTAAAAACACACACTAAATTACAAATTTTAAATATTAACATATAGTTAAGATTTAATTTTAACATGATGACATATATCATCAAATGATATTAAATTATTATAATTTTAAAAAAATCATAAATCATATATTCTACATATTTTATTTCTTTTTCAATACTATTAATCTATCTTGGAAGAAAACATCTATAAAAGAAAATATTGCATGTCTTCATCTTTATATCATATCTAATCTAAGAAAATGCAGCGAATAAAGGATAATTGTACTTTATGAAGTGATGACTCTAAAGAAAAATGTAATGATGTTGATTTATAATATTTGGTGTGAACACAAGATTTGTTCGGCCCATTAAACAAAAATCCAAAAATTTGCATGTTTTAATTTTTCTACTGAAAAATGAAAAAAAAGAGTTCAATTCATTTGATACTCAAAATTTTCTTTTTTGTAGCCTGTTTGTGTTTTGTCATTCCATTTCAACCAATCCAATCGCATTTTGGTAGCCAAATGTGGTTTACATTTCTATCAAAAAAACAACAAAAAAATAAAAAAGGGAGGAGCGGAAGGTCATGGCTTGCCACTACCTACACACCCACAAGCAAATAAAAAATAATGGGCACTATCATTAAAAAAAGGGAAAATAGGATTGGGCTGATGCTTGGTTGCCTCCGCTAAAGCCATCCCCACTAACGAGACCGAGGAGAATGGGCTCTCTCCTGAAAATGGATTGTCTAGCATCGAGCAATGCAAAAGCATGGGGGACAAGTTCTGCCCGCCTCATGCATCCAAAGTGGAAAGAATTGTAATTACAAAATCAACTTAGATAAAAACGGAGTGGGATTAACGAGAGAAAAAAAGAATAACGAGAAGGAACCTTGCCTTCAGCCCCAGCATCATTCACCATTGTTCTGATCCTTAAGCTACACATCATCTTCCTATCTTCACCATCAGCCACCCTTTGAAAGAAACCCAAACCATGACCACCTTAAGAAAACAAACAAGCCCTTACAACAAAAAATACCATCACAATACCATCACAACACTATCAACAATCACATTTTCACACCACCACCATTCTCAATCAAAGCAAAGCCAACCCAAAATCAACAGAAATTAAGCTTAGAAAATAAATAAAAGAAGAAGGCGAAATCGCCCTTCTTCCCTTTCACTCGCGCTGCTAAGGTGCAACCAACCATCATCGCAAGCGCCGTGAAAAGCCCATCACGAAGCCCAAGGATCCAACCGCCGCTGCCACGAACTCCGCTACCTCCACCGGGCTGACCAACGGCGAAGGGCCAACCCCACTCGCGATCGCGAGTTTCGAGCCAACCAACGCGACGCACGACCGGCACTTGCGATCATCGACCGCCGCCCTCGCCCTGCCGCACCGCGCGTTGAGCTCGCCCTTCCCCGCTTTCGCCAGGCACGCCGCGCCTCCCCGCCGCCTCGCCTCGTCGTTCGGCGTCAGCTCGTACAGGGCGTGCCAGGATGAATAGCATCGCGCAATCACTTCTTGGTTCTCACCTCGGCGCCTCTACTCACATCTTTGCGTTAATTTGGTCTTTGTTTTCATATTCACGTTACAGCAAGGATTAGATAGCTATCTTTTGGTCAAGCTTTTTGTCACGTAGGATAATGTGGTCAAAGGATGGGCCTTTCTGTTTGTTGTGGGTTTGAGGGTCTATGTCTTTTAGTCAAGTTTTTTTTCTTTGCTTGCCATTTTTGTAGCATCTTAGGTTTTTTGTGCTGGTCTTTTTTGTAAATTTAGATTTTGTTTCTTTTCATTTTATTTGGCTTAACTTTTAGGACTACTAAAAAAAAAATAAATAAAAATAAGTAAAAATTAAAAAAGGAAGAAAAATAAAAATAAAAATATTATCTACACAATGATTAATAGTTGTGATTGAGAGGTGGATGCCTCCTTCATATCCTATTGAATTATAATGATTTATTGAGTAGCCTAGTGCTAACTTGAATCTTGTGCACAAGTGGATTTCCATTTCAAACAATTTGACAATGAAATTTTTTTTTCAAAATTAAAATCAATCAACACATCCTTTCTTTCTATAATTAAAATCCATCAAAACACAATCATTTTCTATAGAACTACGTGACTTTGAGTTTCTCATTGCACCAGGAGATACGTAGGAGCAGCGATCCTTGTCAAGTCAAAATTAATTTTCCTTAAATTGTTTTGTTTAAATTGTAAATATGTTTTTTTCTGTTATTCATCTATTTATTTATTTAGAAAAGAGTTATTATTTAATTTGCAATTAATGAAAGGTACCGTCGAAAGACGGGTGTATTAGGGTGCGTTAATTCTTACCCTTCCCTATGCATAACCGAACTCAAATTTGGTTTCAAAGACCACTTTTTTTAAAACGGGTTTTTCCATGTTTTCCCAATTTAAATAAACTTGGTGGCGACTCCAATTTTTGCCGATGGGGACTGCCACTAGGGAATAGGGTAAGAGTTAAGGCCTGTTTTAGTTAATTGTGCAAATTAAATATAGCCATTCGATTTCTGTTTTTCCTTTCTTATTTTATTTTGTACAGTGCTTTTCCTTTCTTAGAGTTTAATATTCTTTATGTATAAACCTTAGGGTAGACGACCATTATTGTTCTGTATATATTTGTTGTTTGTATTTTGTTTTGCAGGAGTGCATGTAGTGTTAGGATTGAAAGGTTTGTATGCTCCCTGCACACACTTCACAATCACTTATCTCACACACTTGTTGGGCTCTATACCGAGCTTGTGAAACCAAGGATAGGGGTTTCTTGACATTGTCATGAGGGGCTTCATGCTCACTTGATAGTTGTTGGGATACCACTCAGATTGTTACTGGCTTTATGGGTCAATCATATTGAGAGGGTTCATCCCTACTTATGGTTGGTTCGAAGGTCGATCTCTGTCCTATGGATAAGGGCAATTATGGGGACCATGACAGTTAGAAGTCTAGATCCACCATGAATGTGTGCACGCATAGTTGAACTTAGCAACCACCCAAATCAGGTTCTTGGCCTTAGAACTTCCCATCCATTAAAGTTTTACCCTGTTAGGACAAAGGGAGCATGCTTCTTTCATCCTTTACTTTGCACTTCTTTATGCTTTATTTTAAATAGTTAATGTTGCATCAAAACATTATCACATGCATTCATCACATCATATTCTTTCCATAATTTACTTTCTGATAAGAAAAATTTGATAGGTTTGTGTGTTATCATGTTCTTAGGGAAGCATCTTATATTCTCGATAAGAGCATGCATTTTTTTTTCCTTTCTTTCCATCTGTTTAATCTTACTCATTCATCTTTTTATTTCCCACAGTGTGATCTTTGATTGTTAATAAAGCAAAAGTCATCATCAGTTCAAAGCAATATGGAAGCAATACAAATGAACACTAGCAATGCACATAATTGGAAAAGGAACATCAAAGTTCCAGTGACTAGTAACGAGCTTGAGAATGTGAAAGAAATAATTCAGTTGATGCCTCGTGAAGTCCGATCCTCTTTCAGACACACATATGGGCGTATATTGGATTTGCTACTTATCCAAGAAGTAACCGCATTGAGTGCTCTCTAGGTTTGGAACTCTTCTATTTGCTGTTTTGAGTTACCTGATTTTGATAGACACCAACCATAGAAGAGTACTCGGTCATGATAAGGCTACCAATTCGAGACAAGTCTGGTGTGTATCTCTATCAAGGGCATTATGTCGGTAAAAAAGATTGCCAAAATAATTGGAGTTGAAGTAAATCAGATGGAAATGGAAGTGAGGGGATCCACTCAAGGAATCAAGAGGAATTTTCTTGAAACTCATCTGCAAACCTTGGCCCAACAAGGAAATTGGGACTTCTTCAATCGAACGTTGGCACTAAACTTTATGGATTAGTCCTATTTCCATTCACACCAGATGTTGTTGACCAGGCCGCCATGGATGTGTTTTTCAAGTTTGAGACACAAGGCATGAATCCTATTCCGGCTATATTGGCAGATACCTTTCTTTCCTTGGGAGTTTGCCTCCAGAAAAATGGTGGCAGGTTGCGATGTTGTTCGCAAATGTTATACGTTTGGTTCATGACTCACACATATGCCAATAATCGCATGGGCCTCTTTCCTGATCCTTTAGGAAGCTTCCATCATGTGCAGATAAGTCATCAAGAGGCACTGGCATGGAAAAAGTTCTCAGAAATCCAATCAAATTCTTTCAAATGGGTTTGCCCTTGGTACCATGGAGAAAGCGTTATATATAGTTGCGGTGACTTTCACAATGTTCCTTTGATGGGTCCAAGGGGATGTATCTCCTACACACCTGCATTGGTGCTTAGACAACTTCATTGGACCCAAACAAAACCACAAGAAAAGCAACTTGAGGGGTTTAGTTTCCTATATCAGAAAGATAAAAGTACCATGGAACAAGAAAAGAAGATTAAAATGGCATGGGATGACATCAAGGTCCTAGGAAAAAGGAGCTCGGGCAAAGCGGCTAACCTCTTCTCAAGAATACAAAGAATGGAGGCATGCAAGAGTTGGGAAAAATAATATCCCAAAGAGCATTCCAAGCAATACGGTTCCGTGGAAACCCAGAAAGCGCAATTCACCTCCCAGATAGAAATAATGAAGGCACAAATGCGATTCTTGGAAGAGAAAAAGGAGGCATCTGATCTGAAAAATACCATTCTTCAAAGTCGGTGTGAGAAAATGGCTAAGGAAGTTGAAGCCTTAAAAGATGAATGTGCTATCACAAGATCCAAGAAAGGCAAAGAAAAGGTTCCGATTACCCATTTGACCAAGATTCAAGAGCTAGAAGGAAGACTTCATATGTTTGAAAAAGAAAGGAACAAGTTAAAAGAGGAGATTAACAAAAAGAGTCGCACGGTAAAAGGGTAGAACAAGAAGTCAGCAATAGAGATAAAAGCATTTGGAGCCTGAAAATGGAGATCAGCAAAGAGAAGGACAAGAAAAAGGAACTGAAGCGCAAGTAGAACACTTGTCAACAATGTTGGCACAGACCAAACATGATGCCATTCGGGGTGGACATCGGCAAACCAGTATCATGACTTATTTGTTGATGCGACCGAATTTGGAAAATCATGGAGAGAAAAGGCCCTTGAATGGAAAGAAAAGTATGGGAAGTTAGCTGGTGAATTGAGTCATTACATCCCAAACTTTGTCCATCGCTTTGCAAAGGCAAGTGAACAAATTGGTAAGATGCCACCATTCAAGTTACCTCAAGAAGTGACAGAATTCATGGATTCATGCAAAAGCATTGCAGAGGTCTCAAAAGAAAGAAGATGAAGCTTCTTGATGTAGTTTCATGAATGAAGGTCCTTTTGATGTAGTTGTTTTCTTATCTTTCAGGTATGATGTATTCTGAAATGATTTGTACTCAGAATTTCACTTGGAAGTGAATGAAATTTTAATATTTGTGCCTTCTCTGCAAGTTACCAATTGTCTATAGTATGCTCGATGCTTTCTATGAAGGGTCAAATGTTCCCCTAGAAAGTGATCAATCACATTTTTGCTTTGAGATTGTTTATCCTTGCGCAAGAATGTGAGAAACTCAATCATATAGAAAAAAATGCATTGCTAGTGTTCATTAGATAGCATCTATAGAATTCTCCTAAAGAGTCATTAGAATTATATGTACTTATTGATAGTTAAGATATGAAATTCTGTTGGATCTATAAAGAATGCTTTTGATAGAGTATAATAGTAATTTATATGACATATATTGTTATATGTTTATATTTGTTATTTTTTTTTAATGTTAAGAATTGTAATATTTGTTTAAGATTGATGAATTTTTAACTTTGTTTTAAGATCATATAACTAATTATAATATAAAAGAATGTCATAGATACCAATCAATTATGATTATAATATGAGAATATTCTAAAATGCTAAAGATCATTGAAGGCAGACTTATAGGGTGATATGCCCATAAGAACGGGTGCGGCATCCTAGTGTCGACAAAGAACTTTTGATGACTATTGTTCATTTGTTCTTCACATATAGTTGAATAAATAAAAAATTTTTAACCTGGAATGTTGTTAACATTTTGAAGTGTGATTTGTAACCATTGGAAGGAAGACGGATACCGATCAAACTCGTGTCCACAATAGAGAGCAAACCAAAATGGAGGAGGTAATGCTGATCAGGAAAGGCTCATTCGGATGCAACTCATGTTGAATGAGAAGGAATCTAAGCATGGAGGTTGATGCACTAAGAGGAAAATTGAACGAAATGTCGAATAATCAAACAAGGATAGAAGAAATGATATTAGCCATGAAAGAGTCACTAGATTTATTGGAGCTTACCAAAATGGGTAGGTTGGGTATGCAATAAGTGTACAACCAAGTGCTGCAACGATAACCATACCTATGGTATCAGATCAGCTCTAAACATCACCCAAGGGATGAATGACATTGGCGGAATGTCAGGTAACTCTCAACCACCACCAACGATGCCAATAGTGATTCCCGTCGGAGAAGGTTATCATGCCGTAGAAAATGCACATGTTGAAGAGCACGGACACGTTACCCCTATTTGGGAACCATCCCGTGTTGTTGTTCAAAAACAATCACCTTTCTTAGGGAACAATCATTCAAAGGTGGAGAAAGAGATTCAAAGAAGAGTGGATGAAGAAAATACAAGAACGATTAAAGCTATCCAAGGTCCTAGCTCCTATGGCGGTGTGGAGATTGAGCAACTGTGCGCTCCTATGGACCTGATAGTTCCCAAAGACTTCAAGGTCCCTGACTTCTCAAAGTATGATGGGACCGGTAACCGTTGTTCCACTTGAAGAGCTCCTGTACTAAGATGGCAATATGGTCCAAAGATGAAAGGTTCCTTGTTAGCTTTTTCCATGAAAGTTTAACTGGACCTGCCTTGGACTGGTACATTCAGTTGGACCATTCGAGAGTCACGAGCTGGAGAGAATTGGCCGATCTGTTTATGAGCCAATACAAATTCAATCTCGAAGTGGCACCTACCCGAGAACAATTAAGCTCAATGCAGAAGAAGAAGGATGAACCATTTAAGCATTACGCCCAAAGGTGGAGAGCCTTAGCGCTCAAGTTCAGCCACCACTCATCCAAGCTGAAATGTGTTCATACTTTTTGGGAACTTTGGGATCCCCTTATATCGGGGCAATGGAGGAGCCGCATACAAGGATTTCTCGCTGTAAGGCTGGAGAAAGGATTGAGAGCCTGGCTAAAGGGAAACTTCCTATGAGCCATGAGGAAGCAAGAAGGATTCCGCCTAGAAAAAGGAGGCAGAAGTAAATTATGTGCAAGGTCAGCAATCTTTCATGCCAGGATATGCCTCGACACACCCAAGAACCCAAGTACCATCCATCCCTCCTTACCCACTATACCAAGCAAACACAATTCCATACCCCCAACCTCAAGTCAATAACATCCATATACGCCCATACCAACCAGCTCGTCCAACATATACCAATAATCCAACCATACATCCTCAGAACTACCCAAACACTACCCCACCACGGCCTAATGCCCAAAGCCAAAGTCGTTCCCGATTCCCAAATTTACCCCTTTCCCAAAGCTATCCATCTCAAATGCTGACCTTTTCAACGGCTAGTTAATGCTCACCTGAATATCCTGTGCGCCCATTGGAACCACCATACCCAGCTTGGTATAACCCGAGCTTAACTTGCAAATATCATATGGATATAGCAGGGCATTCTATCGAAGATTGTGAAGGCTTTAAGACAGCCGTGAAAAAGCTAATTGCTTGCGGGAGATTGGACTTTCAAGAAGAGTCAAAACCAGATATTGTCAATAATCCGATTCCGAACCATGAAGGAGGAAGTCGGATAAATGCCTTGGAAATGGAGGAACCCTGGATTAAGAAAGTGTTGAGTCTTAGAACACCCATGGAGAAAATTTTCTTTGGTTTAAAGAAAGCTGGCTACGCACAATACCTACTTTTGCAATGAAAGAGAATGAGAAGAATGATATGAAGTCAAACTTGTGTACCACTCTGAGGTTTCGGTCATGATATAGAAAGTTGTTGGGATTTTAAAGTTCGAGTTCAGAAATTACTCAACCTGGGTGTGATTCAGGCAAAAAGGAGGCCGAACTTCCTTGAGGAAGTAAATGTGATCGAGCGTTTTGTGCTTCGAGTGCCCCGCTTAATCAGACACCAAAGCGGAAAAGGTAGTGATCACTATGAAGAAACCAACACCTTTTGTATATGAGGACACACATGCTGTACCTTGGAGCTATGAAACCAAGGTTGAGATGAAAAGTGATGAAGGGGAAATCTCAAAGGCTCAAACAAGTGAGGAGGTGACTAATATCATGGAGGTGAAAGGAATAACAAGAAGTGGAAGGGTGTACGGACCCAAAGAGCTGGAAAAGGAAAATTCGTGGACGAAGGAGATGTTAGAGAGAAGAAAGGAAGAAGAGGAAGAGGAAGAATTCCTTAAAATCATGAAACAGAGCGAGTAAATTCTGGAACAATTAAAGAAGACTCCTGCAGAATATCTTCTTGTCGCTAATCCTGTCGTCTGAGTCTCATCAAAAGGCAGTATTAAAAGTTTTAAAGGAAGCCTATGTCAAGCCCGGCACTTCATTGGAGAATATGGTAAATATGGTGGATCCAGTGAAACGTGTCAATATGATCACATTCTTAGATGAAGAAGTGGTGTCACGGGCTAACCCACAAGCATTACATATAACCCTCAAATGCAAAGGCCACATAGTGCCTAGAGTCCTTATTGACGGAGGATCAGGGTTAAATGTATTACCAGTGTCAACCTTGAAACAACTATCGATGAGTATGGATGATATATCACCCCAAGTGATGGTTGTGAAGGCTTTTGATGGGGCTAGGAAAAGCATTTTGGGGGAGGTGGTGTTGCCACTAGAGATTGGACCAAGCAAATCAGAAGTGTTATTCCAGGTGATGGAGATTGGCTCAGATTATAATATGCTATTAGGAAGACCATGGATCAATGATATTGGTGCTGTCCCTTCAACCTTGCATCAAAAGGTTAAATATATTGAGAATGGATCAGTCGTGACAATCCATGGAGAAAGGGACATCATTGTGTCCAAACCAGTCTCACTACCATATGTGGAGAATGTTGAGCCAATAGACGATAATTTGTGGCACAGCCTGGAGTTGGTGAAGCCTAAACATGAGTGCAATGGATCCACAATTCAAAATGTTAATCAAATAGTGGCTCATATCATGGCTAAGAACGGATATTTACAGGGTAAAGGGTTGGGATCACAACTGCAAGGTATCAGAATACCTATACCGATCTCCAAGAAACCCAACCGATTTGGTTTGGGATATGATGCATCATTATCAAAGGAGATGGGTGCCATGACCCTCCAACAAAATAATGATGAAAAGAAACAAATCCCTCACCTGAAGGAGACATTTCCAGGTCCAGCTGAGGTGATTATAGCTGGAAAAGTTCGCTCCTCTTGCTCCGTCTCACCATCAATACCTTGGACATGGAGACAACTGAAGAAAGCAACAAGGTTTATGCTGCCAATGATGATGAAGTCCTGATGAATGGACAACTGAACCAGTGATTGATGTTATTGTTGCAAAGTAATTGTTTGTGTTGTAAAGACTGTTTATGCTGTCATTTATGCTACTTAAAGACATCAGTTGAATAAACTTGCATGTTTTTCTAGCAATTTTTTCTTTCCCACTCATTTTTACAGTTCTTTGTGTCTTCTATTCTCCTTCCATTCTTTCATTTTTTTGTCTTTATTTTCTCAGCCCATTAATTTAATTTTTTCGCATTGCTTACCCACTATATTTTAGCATTCCAATCCACCATAATTGCTTTCCAGGAATCTAAATGCTATAGAAATTTTGCCACATGAAAGGGACTTTGGAAGCCTATCAATTGATTCTCTTGCTGCACTCGATTGTGATAACCATGAATCTGAGGAGGATGAAGAAATTGTTGGGCAATTTTCAATCTTTGGAGAATACAGAAAAGGGATTTGACTTAGACAATGAAGTGATTGAATTGATTAACATGGGCACGAAAGAGAGAAAAGAGCTGAAAATAGTAGAAAACCCAGAACGCATAGAAATGATTGCACTTTGAAGAATACCTGGATGTCTTTGCATGGACCTATCATGATATGCCGGGGTTAGATCCGGAAATAGCTTCACATAAGATCCCTTTGTATCCAAAAGCTCAAAAAAGCAAAAGTTGAGAAGAATGCGACCTGACATGTCATTGAAAATAAAAGAAGAAGTGACTAAACAACTAGAAGCTGGATTTCTGGAGGTATCAACACACTGACTGGGTGGCTAACATTGTGCCCGTACCCAAAAGGATGGAAAAGTGAGAATGTGCGTGGATTATCGGATCTAAACAAAGCTAGCCCAAAGGATGATTTTCCTCTCCCTCACATTGATGTCTTGGTGGATAATACCGCTGGAAGTCACCGCTTTTCATTCATGGACGGGTACTCCTGGATATAATCAGATCCGATGGACATTCATGATAAAGGAAAAACTACTTTCATAACTCCGTGGGGAACATTTTGCTATACAGTCATGCCATTCGGATTGAAGAATGCTGTGCCACCTACCAACGTGCCATGGTCGCATTGTTCCATGATATGATGCATAAGGAGATTGAAGTGTACGTAGATGATATGGTCGCCAAGTCTAAAGAGGGAGAAAGTCACGTGGCAGTCCTGAGAAGGCTATTCGAAAGGCTCAGAAAATACAAGCTGCGGCTAAACCCAAATAAGTGCATCTTTGGAGCTTCTCAGGGAAATTACTCGGATTCATTGTTAGCAGAGAGGGATAAAGGTGGACCCGACAAGGTGAAGGCGATACAAGAGATGCCAGCTCCTCGAACTGAACGGGAAGTGAGAAGTTTTCTTGGGAGACTCAACTACATTGCTAGATTTATTGCCAACTTAACTAGCACTTGTGAGCCCATATTCAAGCTTAGGAAAGCATCAACTTGGGAATGAATGGAATGAAGTTATTTAATGAAACCTCCAATTTTGATCCGCCTACGTTGGGCCGTCCTTTAATATTGTACCTCACGGTATTGCCCACGTCAATTGGGGCAATGTTGGGACAATATGACGAGTCTGGAAAGAAGGAACAAGCCATTTATTATCTAAGCAAGAAGCTTAATGACGTGAATCCCGCTACTTGACAATTGAAAAGACTTGTTGTGCATTAGTGTGGACTTCCAAAAGGCTGAGACAGTACATGTTATACTACACTACTTGGCTAATCTCTCAATGGATCCACTAAAATACATATTTGATAGTCCTCATGTGTCATTGAGAATGTCGAAGTGGCAAGTGATATTGTCAGAATTTGATATCAAGTATGTGACCCAAAAGTCTGTCAAGGGAGGTGCAATTGCTGATCATTTAGCTGAAAACCCTTTGGAGGATGCACAACCCACCATGGCTGAATTCCCTGATAACGAGGTGCTGGAGTGGAAGAGAAGATGAAGAAGAGGAGAATATGTGGAAGATGTATTTTGATGGAGCTGTCAACATGAACGGATGTGGAGTAGGAGCTGTAGTAGTGTCACCAGGGAAGAGGTACCCAATTTCCATCAAACTAGATTTTGAATGTACCAACAACATCGCAGAATATGAAGCATGTGCGAATGGTTTGCAGGTTGCAATTGACTTGGGAATCAAAGAACTAAAAGTCTTTGGAGATTCGGCACTCATTATCTACCAAGTTAACGGACAATGGCAAACAAAGGATCCAAAATTGGTACCTTATCAGAAGTACTTGTCTCGATTAATTGAGCACTTTGATGATATATCGTTCTCTCACTTAACTCGAGACAAGAACCAATTTGCGGATGCATTGGCAACTTTGGCTGTAATGACTAAATTGGAAGTCCACACCAATGTCCAACCTATCCATGTAGAAGTGCAAGATGAACCGCATATGTGGTAGTGTGGAGATTGAGTCGAACGGCCAGCCCTGGTATCATGACATCAAGCAGTATATTCAAAAGGGAGAGTACCCAAGGGGCAAATGAGGTGAATAAGAAGACAATTCGACGACTGGCCATGTCCTTTTTCCTAAATGGTGACGTCCTCTATAAGAGGAATCATGATACCACTCTCCTAGATGTGTAGATGCTCATGAAGCTCGAATAATCATGGTTGAAGTCCACGAAGGGATTTGTGGAACCCATGCCAATGGACACATGATGGCACGCAAAATCCTAAGGAGTGGTTATTATTGGTCCACCATGGAAAGCGACTGTATCAACTATGTTCGGAAGTGCCACAAGTGCCAAATATATGCAGACCGAGTCAATGCTCCTCCAGTTACATTACATAACATGGTATCTCCCTGGCCTTTCTCGATGTGGGGCATGGATGTCATCGGCCCAATTAATCCCAAGGCATCCAATGGTCATCGTTTCATTTTGGTAGCGATAGACTATTTCACTAAGTGGGTGGAAGCTGCTTCATATGCCAGGATTACACAGAAAGTGTTTCTTAGATTCATCAAAAAGGACATTATCTGGATATGGGATCCAGAAAGGATCATCACAGACAATGCCCCTAACCTCAATGGTGCTGAAGTTCAAAAATTTTTCGAGACTTTCAAAATCAAGCACCACAACTCAGCTCCTTAGGCCAGATGAATGGCGCGGTTGAGGCCGCAAATAAAAATGTCAAGAAAATTATCGCCAAAATGGTGGTGAACTATAAAGCTTGGCACGAAATACTGCCATATGCACTACATGCATATCGCACCAACATACGGTCAAGCAGGGCAACTCCCTTCTCATTGGTGTATGGAATGGAAGTTGTATCCCCCATAGAAGTGGAAATCCCGTCATTAAGGGTTCTGATGGAGGAGAATTGGAAGAATCTGATTGGGTGAAGGCTCGATATGAACAGTTGAACATGATTGAAGAGAAAAGACTGAAGCTATTTGTCATGGCCAATTATACCAAAGTAGAATGGCTAAAGCTTTTAACAAGAAAGTTCGTCCTAGAGATTTGTGTCCAGGAGATCTGGTTCTGAAGAAAATTCTCCCAAATCAAGAGGATGCAAGGGGAAAATGGGCTCTAGTTATGAGGGTCCCTACATTGTCAAGCAAGCGCTCTCAGGTGGGGCATTGATTTTGCAAGACATGGATGGAAGAGAATTGCCTAAACCAATCAACATCGATGCAAGTCAAAAGGTTTTATGCTTGAAAAGATGCGGAAGAAGCCCGTTAGGTCGAAAACTCGAAAGAGCGGCCTAAGCAAAAATTAGGGCAAAACAAAAAGGAAGAAAAATAAAAAGAAAAAGCTCGCTAGGTCGAAAACCCGAAAGGGCGGCCTAGGCAAAAATTAGAGCAAATAATAGGCATCATCTCAAGTAACTCACACTTGGGCAATTTCCCATGTTGAACATGTCCTGTGAGCCAAGCAGACCAAGACTGAAACTGGGGCAATTTTTGGGAATCAAGAGACGAGAAGATTGAGGAGACAATGGTTGTGACATTGAATTGCTGCAAGAAATCAATTGAATAAGTTACTAAGGACCAGAACTGGGGCAAAATTTCATGCTTGTAGCAATCCAGTTTTCATGCAATTTTGTTTCCTTTTCCGAAACATGTTGCGTTGTTGTCGTCCAAATACATCGAGCAATAAAAATCTTCATTCAGTTAATCCTTCCACTTTTCCTTTGCATGCATGTTTATTTATGATGTCTTGAGTAAGTATAAATTTAAGTGTAAATTGTACGACCTAACAATGTTTACAGCAAATACGTCAATGACTAATCTCACACGAGAATTCAGAAGATTCAAGTAAGCTTGGCAGAAAAATAATCACCATTCTAAAAAGGAAAAAGGGAGAAGAAGGAGAATGGGAAGAAGTGAGCAAGGTCAGGAAGAAAGGAAAGGTCTTATGTGTGCTAGAAAATCCAGCGCAAGAATTACAGTTTGATCGGTTCATGCCTTCCTGGAGGTTTGCCTGATTTGGTTACGGTTAGTTTTTCAAGACTTTTGCACATAATTGAAAAGGAAAAAGGCTGTCTTATTTGCCAATTTACTTTTCAGTCGGCCAAGATTGTCAATTTACTTTTCAGTCGGCCTAGATTGCCAATTTTTTTACATTTCATGTCGGCCTCAGATTGCAATTTTACATTTCATGTCGGCCTCAGATTGCCAATTTTGCTTTTCAGCAGATTGCCATTTACTTTTTAGTCGCCTCAGACACCATTTACATTTCATGTCGAACCCAATTGCCATTTACTTTCGGCCTCAGATTGCCAATTTACTTTTCAGTCGGCCTCAAGATTGCCACCATTTACATTTCATGTCGGCCCCAGATTGCAATTCTTTTCATCGGCCTCAGATTGCCACCATTTACATTTCATGTCGGCCTCAGATTGCCAATTTACTTTTAGTTGGCTTCAGATTGCCATCATTTACTTTCCAGTAACCTAATTGCCATTGAGTTTTAATTTCTGTCGCTTGTTGACCATGTTCAGTTGGTCGCAAGATTTTTAAATTTCTGTCAACCCCGTAGGCTTTTAAATTTCTGCCCTCTAAGTTTTTAAATTCCTGACCCTGTTGGCTTTTAAATCCCTGTAGGTTTTTTTTATTTTCCTCTGACCCCTGTAGGCTTTTAATTTCCTGCGACTTTTACATTTTTTGCTTGTACAAATAAATGTCACATTTCTTGATTTCTGAATTGCATTGCATGTGCCTCTCATGAACATCTAGTTTCTTTCACCATTTGAATTTAATCTTTCTTGTTTTCAATTTCATGCATTGCAGAACAAAATCAATGTTCATGTCTTTACTCATTCCTTATCAAGCAATATAAAAACTTAGGTTTTTCATATTTTCTTATAAGAAATAAGCAAAGAGGGGCAATTGAAACACACAATTTGTAGGACCATTAAACAAAAATCCAAAAATTTGCATGTTTTATATTTTCTCCTGAAAAATGAAAAAAAGAGTTCAATTCATTTGATACCCAAAATTTTCTTTTTTGTAGCCTGTTTGTGTTTTGTCATTCCATTTCAACCAATCCAATCGCGTTTTTGGTAGCCAAATGTGGTTTACATTTCTATCCAAAAAAAAACAAAAAAATAAAAAGGGAGGAGCGGAAGGTCATGGCTTGCCACTACCTACACACCCACAAGCAGAATACAAAAATAATGGGCACTATCATTAAAAAAGGAAAAATAGGATGGGCTCATGCTTGGTTGCCTCCCACTAAGCCATCCCCACTTAAAGACCGATGGAGAATGGGCTCTTTGCCTGAAAATGGATTGTTTAGCATCGAGCAATGCAAAAGCATGGGAGCAAGTCTGCCCAACTCTCCCATTCCAAAGTGGAAAGAATTGTTAATTACAAAATAAGCTCAAGGATAAATAAGGGATTGAACCGGAGGGAAAAAAAGAATAACGAAGGAACCTTGGCTTCAGCCCAAGCATCATTCACCATTGTTCTGATCCTTAAGCTACACATCATCTTCCTCTATCTTCACCATCCAGCCACCCTTTGAAAGAAACCCAAACCATGACCACCCCCTGAAAAAAACCAAACCACAAGCCTTACAACAAAAAATACCATCACAATACCATCACAACACTATCAACAATCACATTTTCACACCACCACCATTCTCAATCAAAGCAAAGCCAACCCAAAATCAACGAGAAATTAAGCTCAAGAAAATAAATAAAAGAAGAAACCGCGAAATCGCCCTTCTTTCCCTTTCACTTCCGCTAAGGTGCACCCCAACCATCATCGCACAGCGCCACCGTGAAAAGCCCATTCGTCGCGAAGCCCAGGATCCAACCACCGCTCCCACCAAAGCTCCGCCGCCTCACCAGCTGACCAACGCGAAGCCGCCCAACCCCCCACTCGCGATCGTCGCTGAGCCAACCAACGCGAAGCCCAACCGCCTCGCGATCATCGACCGCCGCACCTCCGCCCAGCAGACCGCACATTGAGCTCGCCCTCCCCCTGCTTCCGCGCCACACTCCCGCCTCCGCCGCCTTTGCCTCGTCGTTCCGGCGTCGAGCTCGCACCCGCCGTGCCCCATGGAATAGCATCGCCGCGATCCCTCCTGTTCTCTCCTTCGCCCTCTACTCACATCTTTGCATTAATTTGGTCTTTGTTTTCATATTCACATTACAACAAGGATTAGATCTAGCTATCTTTTGGTCAAGCTTTTTTGTCACGTAGGATAATGTGCTGGGAACTGGGCCTTTTTTTGTTTAGGGTTTGAGGGTCTATGTCTTTTAGTCAAGTTTTTTTTCTTTGCTTGGGCTGCATTTTTGTAGCATCTTAGGTTTTTTGTGCTGTTCATTTAAATTTAGATTTTGTTTCTTTTCATTTTATTTGGCTTAACTTTTAGGACTACTAAAAAAAATAAATAAAAATAAGTAAAAATATAAAAAAAGGAAGAAAAATAAAAATAAAAATATTTTATTTGCACAATGATTAATAGTTGTGATTGAGAGGTGGATGCCTCCTTCATATACTGTTGAATTATAAGGATTTATTGAGTAGCCTAGTGCTAACTTGAATCTTGTGCACAAGTGGATTTCCATTTCAAACAATTTGACAATCAAATTTTTTTTTTCACAATTAAAATCAATCAACCCATCCTTTCTTTTCTATAATTAAAATCCATCAAAAACACAATCATTTTCTACAGAACTACGTGACTTTGAGTTTCTCATTGCACCAAGGGATACGTAGGAGGCGCCCCCTGTCAAGTCAAAATTAATTTTCCTTAAATTGTTTTGTTTAAATTGTAAATATTTTTTTTTCTTTATTCCTATTTATTTATTTAGAAAAGAGTTATTATTTAATTTGCACAATTAATGAAAGGTACCGTCGAAAGACGGTGTATTAGGGGTGCGTTAATTCTTATCTTTCCTATGCATAACCACTCGAAACTCAAATATGGTTTCAAAGACCACTTTTTTTTAAATGGGTTTTTCCATGTTTTCCCAATTTAAATAAACTTGGTGGCGACTCCAATTGTTAACCAATTTTTAACAACTATTTTTTTCGCCGTACCGTCGCGAATCCGCGACATTTGGCATAATTTATTATTATCTATATGTTTTCTAACCCATTCCTTAAGTTTGAAAATTGAACAAATTAGTCACATCAAATTGGAAAATTTGAAGTTGGTGCATAGGCTTTGAATTGTTAGTCGTCCTAGCTATTTCTCACCAAGTATATGCCAATCAAGTTGTGAAACTTTCGAGTGATGCGATTTTCAATGAAGCTTATTTTTTCAAAATTATGTATAGTTTTAAATGTAGAATTATTCTCTTTTTTTTTTTTGGAGGTTCAAATGCAGAAAATTATGAGCAATGTTTTTTTATGTTGTTGACATGGCTCCTAAGTGTAGAAAAAGAAATTTAAAATCATGGATACTTTTATTTGCCTTAATATTGATTGTTCTCTTTTATGTATTCTAACCCATTTCTTAAGTTAGAAAATTAAGTAAATTAGTAACATCAAAGTGGAAAATCAATGTTGGATTAGTCTTTATAGTAATTTCTCATCGATGATTTATCAGCCAAGTGGTGAGACTTCTCCAGCTTAATCCATGAAAAAAATGACATCGAACAAAATTGGTTCCTCAAGAATAAAAATATATATTTGTGTTCCATTATAATTAAAAATATAGGATAAATTAGTCTGTCTTCAATATTTTTAAAGAATTTTAGGACAAATTGATCCTTATCGATTTATAAAATAGTCATAATTATATTACTCAATAAGAAAAATGAGTTTATCAAAATATTGAGGAGGAACTAAATCTATAATCTATAATCTATCTATAATCTATCTATAATACTAATATTTAAGACTCATTACATGAAAAGTTTTCCATGTGTCATTCATAGAGAAAATTATGTCCTACCATTTTCATAATCTCAATAATTAAAGTAAGTTTTTAAATTTAATTTACCTTATAATTATTAATTAATTTTTTCAATCATACCTTCATATCTCTCTTTCATTAACACAATATAAATACCATATAAAATATCTCATTCAAAATTATTTAATATGAAAATAATAACAAATAATATAAACAAAATGATAATTGAAAGTATTATTATATTATTAAAATTTTATATGTATAATTATTATATTATTAGTTAATAATAACAAATCTATTATAATTATGCCACCACAAAATAAGACTATTATAATTAACGATAATTTTATTGACCATATGTAACTGTTACATAATTATATAAAAATATATTATATGCAAAAAAAAATTATAATAAATCTCATAGGTTTTTAAAAACACACACTAAATTACAAATTTTAAATATTAATATATAGTCAAGATTTAATTTTAACATGATGTCACGTATCATAAAATGATATTAAGAATACATTGTAATTTAAAAACAATAAAAAAATCATATATTCAATATATTCTATTTCTTTTTCAATACTATTAATCTATTGTGGAAGAAAACATTTATAAAAATCTAAGAAAAGCGAATGAAGGATAATTACACTTTATGAAATGATAACTCTAAAGAAAAATGTAATGACGTTGATTTATAATATTTGGCATAATTTATTATTATCTTTATGTTTTCTAACTCATTCCTTAAGTTTGAAAATTAAATAAATTAGTCACATCAAATTGGAAAATTTGAAGTTAGTACATAGACTTTAAATTGTTAATCTTCCTAACAATTTCTCACCAATATATGTCAATCAAGATGTGAAATTTCCAAGTAATGCCATTTTCAATGGAGCCAATTTTTTCAAAATTATGTATAGTTTTAAATGTAGAATTATTCTTATTTTTTTCTTTGGAGGTTTAAATGTAGAAGATTATGACCAACGTTTTTTTTATGTTGTTGACATAACTCCTAAGTGTAGAAAAAGAAATTTAAAATCATGGACACTTAAATTTGGCTTGAATATTAATTATTTTCTTTTATGTATTCTAATCCATTTCTTCAATTAGAAAATTAAGTAAATTAGTCACATCGAATTAGAAAATTGACCCTTGATTAGTCTTTATAGTAATTTCTCACTTATAATTTATCAGTAAGTAGTGAGACTTCCCCAACTTAATCTATGAAAAAATAACATCGAACAAAATGTTCCTCAAGAATAAAAATATATATTTTGTGTTTCATCATAATTAAAAATATAGGATAAATTAGTCTATTTTCAATATTTTTTAAGAATTGTAGAATAAATTGATCCTTATCAATTTATAAATTAGTTCTAATTATATTATTCAACAGAAAAAATAAGTCTATTAAAATATTATGGAGGAGCTAAATCTATAATCTATATACTATAATCTCTAATAGCAATATTTAAGACTCATTACATAGAAAGTTTTTCATGTGTCATTCATAGAGAAAATTATGCCCTACCATTTTCATAATCTTAATAATTAAAATAAGTTTTTAAATTTAATTTACCTTATAATTATTAATTAATTTTTCAATCATACCTTCATATCTCTTTTCCATTAACACAATAAAAATACCCTACAAAATATCTCATTCAAAATTATTTAATATGAAAATAATATAAAATAATATAAAAAATGATAATTGAATGTATTATTATATTATTAAAATTTTATATGTATAATTATTATTTTATTAGTTAATGATAACAAAACTATTATAATTATGCTATCACAAAAAGAAGAGTATTATAATTAACGATAATTTTATTGACCATATATAACTATTTTGTAATTATATAAAAATCTATTATATTCAAAAAAGATTATGATAAATCTTACAATTTTTAAAAACACATACTAAATTACAAATTTTAAATATTAATATATAGTTAAAATTTAATTTTAAAATGATGCCACATATCATCAAATGATATTAAGAATACCTTGTAATTTTAAAAAAATCATATATTCTATATATTTTATTTCTTTTTCAATACTATTAATCTATTGTGGAAGAAAACATCTATAATAGAAAATAGTGCATGTCTTTATCTTTATATCACATCTAATCTAAGAAAATACAGGGCATGAAGGATAATTGCACTTTATGAAGTGATAACTCTAAAGAAAAATGTAATGATGTTGATTTATAATATTTGGCATAATTTATTATTATCTATATGTTTTATAACTCATTCCTTAAGTTTGAAAACTGAACAAATTAGTCACATCAAATTGGAATATTTGAAGTTGGTGCATAGACTTTGAATTGTTAGTCTTAGCAATTTCCCACCAAGTATATATCAATCAAGATGTGAAATTTTCAAGTGATGCCATTTTCAATGGAGTCGATTTTTTCAAAATTATGTATAGTTTTAAATGTAGAATTATTCTCTTTTTTTTTCTTTGGAGGTTTAAATGCAAAATGAGCAGCATTTTTTTATGTTGTTGACATGGCTCCTAATTGTAGAAAAAAATTTAAAATCATAGACACCTTTATTTTGCATGAATATTGATTGTTCTCTTTTATGTATTCTAGCCCATTTCTTCAGTTAGAAAACATATGTGATGTTAAAAAACTACATAAACCTATTATCCACTTAGAAAACATATTATAGTAGCTTTTTATATAATTATATAATAGTTATATATGGTCAATAAAATTATTGTTAATTATAATAATCTTTTTTTATAGTAACGTAATTATAATAGTTTTGTTGTCATTAATTAATACTATAATAATTATACATATAAAATTTTAATGAGATAATAATATGTTCAATTATTATTTTATTTATATTATTTATTATTATTTTCATATTACATAATTATGAATGAGATATTTAGTAGGGTATTTTTATTATATTAATGGAAGAGAGATATGAAGGTATAATTAGAAAAAATTAATTAATAATTATAAAGTAAATTAAATTTAAAAACTTAATTTAATTATTAAGATTATGAAACTGGTGGGGCATAATTTGTTCTATGAATAACACATGGAAGACTTTCCATATAATGAGTCTTAAATATTAGTATTATAGATTTGATTTCTCTATGGTCAATAATGATAAATTAAAGTCAATGAAATTAGTGAATTGTAATATTTTTTATTTATGGGATTGGTTTGATTCTCTAAAAGACCATGTAATAAATATATGATTCTATTTGAAAAAGATAGTGAAGCAAAAGACAATTAAATAGGAGAAGATTGATTTAATTTAGAATGAACATTATCTACTTCAAATGAAAATAGTTTTAATTTAAAGATTTTGATGTTATTGCTCACTATTATGGTATTTTTCCAATATCAATGTTTTCATTTTTCTAAATGAACCAAATAATGTTTAAAATTTGTTAAACTACATTGATGATTATAACCAAAAAGTTTATAATTATTGTTATTATGATAGGTTATTGATACTTCCATTTTTATTTTTATAATTAATATTGATTAATTAATAAATTAATAATGAATAAGTATCAATTTGCTTATAGAGTGAAAAACATTCAATTTTTCAACACTAAAACTTTTTAGAACAAGACTTCAATTCTACCCTTCTTTGAAATGATACTAATTATTTATTAAATTTTATGATACTCTTTTATATTTTATTCATTATTTAATTATTTAACTATTAACTTATTTTTAAAATTAATTTATATATTCAATGTATGATAAGGTATATTTAATTAAATTGTTATTTTTTTAGTAATGACCAACAAATTATTTTTCAATATTACCTTGCATCGCACAAGTCAAATGACTAATGTTTCTATATGTGACACTTAATTTTTGAGTAAAGAATCATTTTGGTGCTAATATTTTCAATTTGACATTAATTTGATCCTAACAAAAATTTTAACATCAATTTATTCCTAATATTTTTAATTTTGACATCATATTAATTATTTTGTTGGACTTCCACTTGAATAAAATAACAAAATTGATGTCAAAATAAAAAATATATTAGAATTAAATTGATGTAAAAAATTATGTTAGGACAAATTAATATTAAATTGAAAATATTATGACCAAAATAATTGTTTACTCTTAATTCTTTAAATTCTATGTAATAAATGTTTAATGTACCACATTCATATAATTTGTTAGCTTTGTCCGTGAAATAATTAGGTATATCTGCTTTATGGCCAAGTTGTAATACACCCAGCAAAATAAGGCGTATCACGTACTAGATATTTAGCCATATTTATATAGTGTAACTAAATGTATTCAAAAGGGAAAGAATAATCTAGCCATTGGATTGTGGTTACACAATTTTTACTCTACAGTAGATATCTCTTCCTCCTATCCATAATTTAAGTCTTTTAAGTTTATGCACGGAATTAAGTTGATGAAAATCTCATTATTGATCTTTTAAAAATATAAAAATAAAAGGAAAAAATATATTTTATCGCTCGTCATTAATTATCCCTTGATTTAATAATTATATTCATATAAATTAATTCTCACTTATCATAAATATTGGGATAAAATGGGTAAAAGATAATTAATATTTTCTTCAAATAATATGAAAATAACTTATATTTTAGATCAAATAAAAAAATTAAAAAATAACTTATATTTTAGACCGAAAAATATTGCATTGTATTATATATTTCTCCCCTCCATTTCTTTTTCCACCTCATTCACGTATTGTTTATATATTGTAAGTTTCTTTCTTGTACAGAAAAAGATGCCGTCCATGTGCATTGAAAAATCATATAATACAAGTATTTGTTAAGGCACTTGTCTCAAAGTGATCTCTGTCTAGGTGTCAAAATGGGCTTAATCTGTTGGATTGGTTGACCAAAATTGTTATTTTTAGTGGTTAGATTGAACTTTTAAGCTATAAAAAAAATTTCAGCTTGCCTATAACTCACCTCACTTATCCTATCAATTTAGGCAGGTTGGGGGTCTTGCCTGCGGGCCAAGCTTTTTTTTTTAAAATAAAAAATTCACAATTTATTAGTCTTTTTTTTACAACAATCCCAAAAAATAAAATCAAAGAGGCATGAGAATAAGTCCAAATCAAACTTAATGTGTTTCTGGCCCAAAAATAAGGACAAAACTCGTACATTTTATATAATAAATTATAATCTACTATATATAAATAATTAAATTTAATGAGTTAATATATAATTGTTATAAACCTTGAAAATTTGGATATGTATCAATTAATCAAAAAAATTTAAAAAGATTTTTTAAAATGAAATTATGAAACTATTAAATTTTTTTATAATTTTTTATTTTTTTATGGACTGACCTATCAATCTGCCCCAAAATAAGGTGGGATGATTATTTCAATCCATTTTGTTTTGATCGACCGGCTTGCTCCTCCATTTTTTTTGCGAAATTTTAACGGGACGGCCTATACGGGGAGGGCAAGCCCCTGTTGAGATCTACCCCTCTATGCATTCAATGCTTTGAGATATCATGTCGCAAAACTTTGAAAAAATTGAGCAAGAAGGGGGACGCATATATGGCTGGCCTTTGAATATTCAATCACGGACCAGTTGAAAAGACAATGAGTAATACATGTTTATGTAAAAGACAACATATATTGGGGTAATGGACTGCTCCACTTGCAGTACGATTCACGATTCGGTTTTTGTTTTTTTGCTTTGAACTTTGATAATCACATGCGTCATTGTTCTCTGTCCTCGTGTCTTGTTCTTCCATTTACATTGATCAGTTCACACGAGGCCAGAAGGCATTTTTTTTTTTTTTTGATAGAGCCAGAAGGCATTTGATCTCTATGAAAGTCAACCAACCACTTGCGTGGTGGTCTCTCATTGCGTAGATCTTGAACTGAGATTCCGGGATCACATCCTGCATTTTTTTTTTTCAAAACCCAGTATTAAATAAACTAAGTATAGTTTAGGAGTTTAAAAATTTAATTACTTATTCTCATATCTAGAGTTGGTTTCATTATCGCCGTGATTACAATGCTACCCTATACCAAGAGGAGATGTTGTGGTACTAAAAATCAAGAGAGGACAACATTCGGTTCAGGGATAGAAATACTAGATTTTTCTATGCATAGACTATGATCCATAGAAGGAGAAATAAGATTCATGGATTACATGTAGGAAGGGCATAATGTACTGATCCTGACATTTTGGTGCATGGAGTTAGAAATTTCTATACTACCCTCTTTTTTTACGGAGGAGAGGTCTGATATTGATTTTTGTCTGTAACACTCTGCAGGGAAGGGTGAAGATGCAACCTTATAAAGCGCCCGGTCCTGACAGTGTTCACATGCGTCATTGTTCTCTGTCCTTTTGTCTTGTTCTTCCATTTCCATTGATCAGTTCACACGAGGCCAGAAGGCATTTGATCTCTATGAAAGTCAACCAACCACTTGCGTGCTGGTCTCTCATTGCGTAGATCTTGAACTGAGATTCCGGGATCACATCCTGTTTTTTTTTTTCAAAAAAAAACCTAGTATTAAATAAACTAAGTATAGTTTGGAAGTTTAAAAATTTAATTACTTATTCTCATATTTAGAGTTGGTTTCGTTAACACTAGTTGTTATTCTCTTTAATTTATTAAAAGTAAAAAGTTATATTTTTAATTATCTATTCAATTTTTTTAGTTATATAATTTATTACTTATCAAAAAGTTATTTTTTAATATTTTTTAAAATTAAAATATCTAATTTCTCAATAAACACCTTTAAAAATTCAAAATAAACTCTTTTGTTATTATGTATTAAAATATAAAATAAATTATTTTTCAAGAGTTATTTTTACACAAGAGCTTAAATAAGTTATTTATTCAACAGATTATTGGTTTGTCAACTTTGATTTTCTTTTAAAAAACTATTTATAATAAATTAACTAGATTTACATTATCAATAATTTCAGCATTACAAAGTAAATTTATTAGTTAGTATCCTTATCATTGCAATAAAATAAAATTAGCTACGAAACTATCAAATAAAAATTCACTCATTACTTTATTGGCAAAAAAAAAAAAGTAGTTAAGCAAATTTATACTATTAATAAAACAAAATAAATAACATGAGCCAATGAGCTATAGCTCACATGACACCACTCTTGATCCAAGTGACTAAGAGTTTGTTAATATTGGATTAAGGGTTCTATCCTCATCTACTCATCCTTTTCCCCATTTCCCCTTTAACTTCACTAGAGCTCCTTAGAAACAAAAAAAAAATGATTTTTTTTCTAGGTTCAAGGATTGGGTCAATCTACAAATCCAAGGGTCCACCCAACCCACAAATTATGGGTTAGGTTGGGTTTGGTGGATTCAACTTAGTTTTTTTTTTATATTATTTTTGGGTCACGGTTGGATTTGGTTGGAAAATATCAATTGGTTGGGTTGTAGGTTTCGAAACTTTTAACTCGCACACAACCTATTCACTATTTTTCTTTTGTTGAGTAGTCTTAAACTTGTATAAAATATGTGCAAAGCGTATGATACCTCAGGTCCACTCTAGGGGGCTAGGCCTGGCATAGCCTTTCTGGTGCCTGGGAACCCCTAATACCCTAGAACCATATTGATGCTGAAGTCTGCAATATTATAGAGGCTCGTGTAGCCGAAATCCTTGTTGGCGAGGAGGTGAGCAAGTTAGCCTAACTAGTGTCAGCCAGGCTCGTTGCAACAAGGACCCTCAGAATAATGCAAAACGACGGTTTTATTTAAATAGAATCCTACCCCTATATAAACCCCATTCCACGCATTTTGGGGAGGATTTAGAACCCTAACAGCCTTCCCTCCTTCTCCTACCCCTTTACTCTCATCCTCCATCAATCTTACCTCCTCCAGCTTCAATGTAAGAGATTTTGATGGTTTATGCTCTCTTTCTCTCATCCTTTCCATGTTCTTGAGTTTGGATGTTATAGTTTCTCATCATTGTCAAGTGGAGGTGCTCCACTAATATTCATAGAGTTGATTGATATGTCCATATTGCTCTATGGTAGTTGTTGGTGTTATTCCAAGATTTCAAGGTCAAGTTGATAGTCTTTGTCATGACCCGATTTGGAAATGTGGAAACGTAGTTCTAGTCCCACGTAAGCCTTATAGATAGCGTGACTCATTGAATGCATAAATTAACATGATTTTCATGATTTCTTCTAAATTAATATCAATTTCTCTATTTAAATCATATTAATTGATTTCATAAAACTGAAATATTTAACACATATAGCTCTAAAAACATTTTAATCAAATCTATTATTCATGAAAATAATAACTATTTCATTCCATGATCTTAATCAAAATCTAAAAATTAGTTTAATACATGAAGACTAAGTCATGGGTACATATCTAGCTTGTCACATCAATTTTAATTACAATTTACACCTCACATCAATGCTTGAAATTTGAAAACATGTGAGGATGTTCATAACTCTAAAAATAAATACATAATCTTAAAGAAGGATGCATGGTGTAGATCCTCTTGCATAATTCCTGAAGCACACTAATCTAACATGACCATAAACTAAGCTTTCCTCCAAAATAAAGCTCACCACTAGAAACAGTGTCTCCTGAAGCGGTATCTGAGCAAAGCTGAAACCTACACTGAGGAAGAATGGAGAGGGATGAGTCAATGACTTAGTGAACGGATTCTCACCCACCACCTACATGGGACAACAACAACCATACATGATATATATACATGCAACTGGCAAAAACATTTTAATATTTACATACATAGCTAATTCTGGGGAAAATATTTACAATTCCATAATTAGAAAATCATGTGAACCTTCAAAGCGATATAAATTAATCTAAAGGAATTAGGAAAGAAAGAATTCTTAAAATGTTATAAAAAATTAATACGTAGTCCCTCGTGAACATCAGCATCTTTCTGAATAGCAACGGTCCCTCATGAATTGCGTCCCTTGTGGACAAGCTATGGGCACCTAACTATGTCCGTCTCTATACTCTAGGTAAAGGGTGATGTCCTCGTGAACAATATGGTTTACCAAGGTTAACAAGAATATTGTTGTTAACTCATAGTTCTCTTTCTCTCTAATTCTTCAAAACTAATTTGCAATTAAATTAAGTAAATCTGAAAACTCTTAAAACTCTGAAAACTCTTAAAGCTCTAATTCATTTAACACTAACAATCTGATTTTAGCATAACTGTGACTATGAAATCATGCCCAATGGATCACCAGCTTGTAGGCATTGCAATTTCAAAAGTTCATAGAGTATGTATCTGGTGGTTGCTATGAATCATTCTAAATTCCATACTTTTTACTATCATAAAAACTGAAATTCTAAGTCATATCTCAAGCTAACATACTTTTATAAACCTGATACTCTAATGTCATATTTCCAAACAATGTGGTTCATAAAGCTAAATCATTTTATATTCAATATTTTTCCAATATATCTTAATTGATACTCTAAAGGCATAGTCTGAAATCTCAAATCTTGAAAACATAGTAATGTCAAAATTCATAATAACACGTTTGACAAATTGGCAAACTTGCTAAAATACATATTTTCCAAAAAACCTTTTCTTGAGTACATAACATATTTTCATAGCATACAATATGTCAATCATGGTCCCATGGTTTTCTAAAAAATATTTTCAGCTGTCATCATAAATCATACACTTTGCTAGCTTGACATAACATGTAAATTTCAATTTCTATACATATTCTCAACTCTAATTTCATATTTAACAATCATAATGCATAAACATATCCATAATGACTAAAAATAAGGTCATGAGTTTGAACCCACTTACCATTTGGGGCCAGGAGTGTGTAGGTACTATCAACTTGACCTTGAAAGCGTGAAATGACACCAACAACTACCATAGAACAACATAGACACATGAATAATCTATAACAAGTCTAGAACAACTCTAAATCAACTCTATGAATATTGGGGAGTACCCCCACTTGACAACAATGAGAAACTATAACATCTAAACTCAAGAACATGGAAGGGAAGAGAGAAAGAGAGCATAAACCATAAAAAATCTCTTACCTTGAAGCTTGGAGGAGGTAAGATTGATGAAGGATGAGAATAAATGGGTAGGAGAAGGAACGAGGGCTGTTAGGGTTCGAAATATGTCCCCAAAATTTGTGGAATAGGGTTTACATGGTTTAAGGTTCCATTTAAATGAAACTGTCGTTTTGCACTTTCTAGTACTAGGGATCCTCGCTCCAGTGGCCGGCCCTCGTTCTCCCTGTAGCGGCCTGCTGCATAATATTGCAAACTTCAACATCAACACAGTTCTAGGTTACCAAGGGTTCCGGGCACCAGAAAGGCTATGTTAGGCTTAGCCCAGGACACGTGGACTTGAGGCATCACAAGCAGTAAAATAGGCTTGAAGAATTTTTGTTGGGCTTAAAGAATAATTTTGGATAAATAAACTTGTTATTAATAGATCATTTGAATGATAGTGTATATCTTAAAAATATTCAAGTGGAGTCAATTTTATGTCAATCCACACTGACTTCAATGGACTCATGTATCTTGTTATGTTTTTTGGACTTATGTATGCTTTATTGAAATTTGTTAGGACTTATGGCTATATATTTTATCAAATATTGAGACTTATATTGTTGTATGTGTTTTATGGTACAATGTTGTTGTCATGTTTGTTAAAATATTGTATATTGTCTATTAATATTAGGACTTATGTGATAGGTGTTTAGATATATATTTTGACATGTTTTAATAAGTAATTTATTTTTCAAGTGTATATTAAGGCGTGGGATTCAACCCCAACTAGCACACGCTTAGGTCAAGTTAGGTTGTAAGAAAAAATTTACTCAACCCATTTCAATGTAACCCATAATTTGAATGTTGGGTTGAAAAATACCTCAAATCCACCCAACCCAACCCATTGGACAGCCTTAAATTGTAACCAAGTAAATTCTACATTAAATGCATTTATTTAGAAAATAAAAATAAAGAAAAGTAAGATAAAAAAAAGGAGACAAAGAACATATTTATCACTCAATCAATTAGAAACTTAAATATAAATTTTCTCAATTAATATTTCTTTTTGGTTCTTATATGATACCCAAGCCAAGTTTTAGGTTTTAAATATTCTAATTAATGTGATGCATAATATTTTATTAGCTTTTTAGATGAGTAAAGATTTATTTATGTCTTTTAAATCTAACAAAAGTTTAAATTTTCTTTTAAAGGATGTTTTTTCATTTACATTTCAAATGGTACTAACTTATTTTACATTTGTTCTTCTGTTATTAACGTATGTGTATATGGGTTAGGATCAAATTATATTGGTATAACTTCAGGCAATTGTTACACAATTAAATAACTTTTTATCAGCATAATTTTTAACAAAACCCACTATTCGATTAGAAGTTCAATCATACAGATCATATCTATGAAATTTTGAATTAATCTAAAATCATTTAACATAATTTATATGTATACCAAAATCAATGTAAGATATATGCTTACAATGATCAATATATATAATTGGAAGAGGCTTGACCCTCCTAAGGCATTGCTATGTTTTTTTTAGAGTTGCTAGCTTTTTGGGTTCTTCAAAAGTTAGCTTTTAAAAAACTATAGTGTTCTCACCAAAAAGTGGGGGTAAGACTTAGGTATCTCTAGCATCCATGTAAGTGGGGATACCTAAAAAGATACTCTGACATTCAAGTTAAGAAGTGAATAAGGCATGCAGGTGTTGAGAGCATAATAAGGATTAGATGATGATACATAGGGGTGTAAGCACTGTTTATATAGTAATAGGTGACCCGTGATAAATCAGGTAGTAATCTTCTTTGAATAAGAGAGATATTCCTAAGATTTAGTATGGATTAGATATATTCCATATTTATCAGGAAATATAATCTAATATAAAAGATACGAACGAGATAATAGGTGATATGGATAGATAATAGGAAATATCCTTCACTAAATCAAGGGAGAATCTCTAGGTACCATTATGCTATGTGGTTGGTTTGTGGAGCCCATTGTCCTTGCTCTCTATAATTGGGTCGAGGTCTTGCACCTATATTTATAGTCTAGTACATAGCCCCGACCTTGGTCGAAGGCTGAGTATCTAGTGCTGAGGCGTCATTTATGAGGTTTGTGAATCGAGGACTTCTTGCGAGACTCGAATGAGTCGACCTATTATGTATGGTTTAGTGCATCTTTTCAAGATGGTTATTGGAGGACGTGTGAAGACACGTATCGCACCCAGAGTGGGTGGACAATCACATCTCATTAAATGGAGATTGTGGGTTGCATACGGGCTGTTGGATTAAAGTGAATAGCTCTCTGTCGTCGATGAGATGGACGCTTCAGATGTGTCACTAAGTTGAGGGAATAATTCTTAGCTGTTGGATGAGCTTGGTTTGATTAAAAATGAGAGGGAGACAAACTTAAGGTTTATTTTCGCATTGCATAGATTTTCTATGTCTGTTCACTATTCTCTTCGTCGCGAGCCTTGTTCAGGCATTAATTGAACCCCAAATTCCAAACAGTTGGTTTACTTCCTTCATCCTTCTTCTAGCATTTAATTGGTTTATTTTTGCTGTAACCCTATGATAGATGACTCGGTTTCTCCTTTTAGATTTTCTTCCTTTTCATGTGTTTCCTTTCGTAAGCCCCTTTTCCTTTTGCTCTATTATAGCCAATTTATCGATGGCTAAATGAAAAGGTGCATCCACCTCAAGGAAGGAGAAAGCTATTGCGGATGAGGTAAAAAATGACCTTTACGATTACCTTAGTGCCGAGGTTAGGGAGGTGGCCTTCATCTTAGATGATGATGATCATGAGGTTGTCCATAGATTTAGAGAGTGTTGTTTTATTTCTTCATGTGGGAGAAGAAATTGAGTGTTTTCCTTGTAGATATGAGGATAGGGTGTGTTATTATAAGTCGGAGTGGGTAGATTCTATTTATATGTATATTGACTTTTTTGGGAAGATAGATGTGAAGGTGCCTTTTACCTGGTTTGACAAAGGGCGTTTGAAAAAGGTGAATGTGACCCATTCTCAATTGCATTTAAAGCTAGGTTTTATCTAGAATTCAAGAACTTGTTCGATGTGCATGGCCATGAGCCCAGTGTTAGAGTGTTCCTCTATTTTTCCCAAGTGAAACGTGGACACCTTACTAAGCTCTAATTCTTCCACCTTAATTTTTAATATTATTATTATTTTAAACAATAGTTAGTTAACCTAATATTATTAACCTGTAATATGAAATTTTGCTAGAATTTTTAAACTGCTATGATTATTTCTCATTCATAGTCCTATATTGGAATAATGTATACCAACTGTAAATGATGCATCTGGTAGACTCCCATGAAAAAAAGAAGGGTCACAATAGACACGCTTAAATACCAAGTCTTTCATAGCCAATCTTTCCAAATTACACTTTCACAATAATACACTTTCTTCCAGCAATCCAAGGGTAATTTTTAAATGACAAAGAATACTTCTTTTCTAACATAATAATACTATTTGTTTCAGTTTCCACAAGTTTAGACAACCATCATCTATAAAAACATACTTCACTATCAACATCAATTCATAGGGTAATACATATTACACATTCAAGATACGTGAAGGAAAACTTTAATATAACAATATAACATAATCAAAGTCTGGTAATAGATAGTCCAGATTCTATCTAGCACACATAATAGAATCTAATTATTCATAATAAGTCCAAGGCTATATCTATTTCACTTGATGACGATCCATGCTATCTAGAAACGTCAATGAAAAGGGGTGAGAGAAGTCTCCTAGTAGGATGATGTTTCTAAAAGAGTTCACTTCATCCAAAAATACTAAGAATAATGCTAGAGTGCGGTAGATACAATCTTTTACATTAACTCAAATTATATTTTACTAATGTCAAGTAAGATGGAAATGCATAATATCAATCATAATAAAAGTGCATTAAAAAAGTGTAATAAATAATCATGAATATACTGTAAACTCCCTTTTATAATATCATGTTCCCTTCTAATGGTTATAGTCTAAGATTTGTTTCATATTGGATCTATGAGAGGTCTCATTGCTAGGGCATCCCTTAGTTAAATAGTAAATGCCAAGTCCTTGTTGCCAGCATGGTGGGGCCCAAGACATCACTACAACATTCACCAAGTCCTTTCTCCAAGGCGGGTTCAAGGTGTTTTTTAGCAACTCAAGACTAAGTGTTCATCAAATCCTTCTCGCTATAAGGCGGAGCCAAAGGTGTCACTTATTTATGTATCCATTTCACATAGTGCATATAGTATACAAAAAGAATGAAAATTACATAAAGTTTCCATGATTTCTTTCATATTTACATATAGACCACAAGATTTTTCATATTTGCATATAAAGCCTAAACAACATAGGATTCCTAAAATACTTATAAAACCCATATTTCTTGTAATTATCATTAAAGCACCAAATCACACTATTATAATAAATTCATTTCCTTTATAATAAAATATGCTTAACTTAGTTTTTAATCATATAATTTTCAAGTATTTGTATAATATGTTACTAATTCCATAAGCCTAAATACACCCAAAATTATTTCAAATCTATCTTTAGAAAATATGTAGGTAAATTACCTTTACATGTTCAACATAAGTAAAAAAATATTTTTATCTATATAAGGATATAATCATAGGATAAATAAAAGAGCAATGAAATCTTCAAAAAATATTTAAAAAGAAATAATCAAAATTATACTCAAGCTTTAGAAAATCACTTCAAGCAAGAAACTAATTAGTTTACATGTCATGTTCCTAATAGGACCTTAACTTAAATATCTGTAAATAATATTTCTTAATGTTCATAAATGTATATATTCAAGTCAAATATTTATAGTTTAAGGTTCATGTAGTCCAAGGTCCATAGTTTGAGTCCAAATGTTATGATCATAAATTATCTCAATTAAGTCCAAGTAAGTCTTAAAGACTCATAATAGTCCAAATAATGTCTATAAATTCATAAGTCCATAACAAATGTCATGATTAATATAAATATATTTTAGTTTCTTTTTATACATTATTAAGTCTTAATGGTCCAAAGAGAAACATAATGCATAAACCAAACTAAATATTACATGCTCAAAGGTGTAGAATCCATTCATTATAATGAATTAAATAAAACTCTTTTCATAATCAAATACATAATGAGGTCAAAACCACGCTACATCACCTTAAAATTTCACAACTTACGCACAAAGCTTTATTAAATAAAAATACATGGTTCAACAAATTTATACAACATTTAAATATTTCAAGAAAGCATAATCAAAATTTAAAATGATCTTTAATCAAAATTTAGGAAAATTATCTTAAAACTTAAGTAGTTAATTAGGTATTTTAAGATTTATTTAAGTTCAAATTAATTAATTAAATATCAATGTGATTTTTCACACTATCTATAGTCTAATGGAGAGGCCCATTTCATGGTCCTCTTTGTCTAATATCATAACTTAGTTAAAAAAGAAATTTACAAGACTTAGAGTTATTTTCTAGAACTTTTGGAGTTTATTTTACACCCCATAATAGGTTATTTTTGTGCAATTATGTTAATATTATATAAATATACTAAATATTAATTTTTATTATTAAAATTATGCTTAAAATATATTTATAATTTTTTATTATTTTTTAATGACATTCTATAAGTTTTCCAAGGTTTTTGTTAGCTTTTCTAGCTAATTATATTATAAACTTATTTTCTAACATTTAGTGGCATATTTGTAATTTTAATAAAACCTAATGAAATTATTAAAATTTCATATTTTGGTGCTAAGTTCTAGGTTGTACAGCTATTAGATCTTATAATATTTCAAAATTTTGAACAGCAAGGATACAAATATTATTTTACATTATTTTATAGTTTACTCTTTATTGATTATTCTTAAATATTTCTTGTCTAAAAAAAATTCCTCATACTTTCTAAATAAAAAGCTATAATAAAGCAACACTATATTAAGAAAAATTGGGATGTTACAAAATGGTTGATAAAGGAAGCTAGGTGTCCTATAATAACTTCCTTAGAAAGAAGTTGTTGGCTTTATTGACCTCTAATTTTAAGAGGTGCAAGGACAAATTCTTGAAATTGAGGTCGATGAAGGCTGTGTTCCCTTCTTTAGATGAGTGCAAGTTGGAGAGGTTTCTTTTTTACTAGAGCCTAACCTGCAAATTCTAAAGGTAGAGTATAGTTCTCTTCCCTTAGAAGACCAAATGGTGATTGACTATCTGGAGAAGAATGTGAACCCAAACTCTCCTTTATCTTATGTCATTTTGTTAGAGCGAGGTTACAAAAACTAGAAAGTCCACGACCATATAGGTAGCTTATGAGCTTTTTGAACTTTTTGGACTTGTTGATTATTTTACTGTTGTTTGTTTTCAGAAGCTGACTTTGGGCGTCGACTTCTTGGGCAAGTTTAAGGCCCGCTATGAGCGCCTCATATTCGGCATGGTTGTTAGTTGCTTAGAACTGAAATTGGAGGAATCGTTTAATGAGGATCTCTTCCCCATTTTCAAGTATTATGCGTACTCCACTTCCTTTTTTGTTTGAGGCTTCATCAATGTAGAGGGCCATGTGCCAAGCTCCTAGGTTTTCAGGGTTTAGCTCAACAATGAAGTCGACCAGTGCACTTTGATTAGGCCTCGGATTGGTCCTGAGGCTGAATTTTGAGAGCATGACAGACCAGGCTATCATTCACCAAGCAAGCTTTGGTTTTGCAATCACCTACCTGATGGGCTATTTTGTTCTTACTATGATATGGTGACTTTAGAAGTATGGTCTGATTTTCCTTGCCACTGTGACTATGGTGTAGGCTAACTTCTTCATCTTCTGGTATCTCAACTCAGGTCCTTGCAATGTTTTGCTCATGAAAAAGATTGCTGTCATTCTTTTCCCTTCTATGATGAGGACCGAGCCTGACATGTTTGGTGGTAGAAAGGTAAAGGAACAAAGGTAGAGGAAGAGAGGTTTTCCAACCTGAGACTTGGTGAGGATTAAGGGAGTCGTGGGGAAGTTTTTTAGGCTTGTGGATGCGGCTTCACATTCATCAGTCCACTCGAAACTCCATTTCTAGGGTCTTGAAAAGGTAGAGATCACTCGGCCGACCTAGAGAGGAATGAGGAAAAGGCTGGGCCAACCATGTTGTTGGACATTTTTAACTAAGCTTGGGCTTCTCATTTCTAGAATAGCTCGACTCTTGTTCTGGGTTAGCTTCAATTCCTTTATGGGTAAGCTTGAACCCAAGGAACTTGCCATCATGGACCTTAAAGGCACATTTTTCGGGGTTGAGTCTCATGTTTATTTTAGAAACTATCCAAAGATTTTTTCGAGGTTATGGATATAGTTCTTGCAGGGAATCTTTGCTACCATGTCATTTGCATAGACTTCGAGGTTTCAACCAATCTAGTCCTCAAAGACTTTGTTCATTAGCCTTTAGTAAGTGGCCTTGGCGCTCTTAAATCCAAATAGCATAACCTTATAGCAAAAGTTTGCATACTCGATCAAGAAGGCCATTTTCTCTTCGTCTTTAGGGTGTATCCCTATTAGATTATAATGGTAAGGAAGAAGATAGCAAAAACCAACAAAACCCTTACTTTGATCTTGAAAAGAGAAGGATTGGGTTAGATTGAGAGAGGAGGGGGTTGGAGAGCTCCTTTATGGGTTAGGGTTAGGGTTCGGGTTTATGGAGGGGGAGCTCAAGCTTAGGGTGCATTTAGGGAAACATCCATTTTAGTAAAACCGTGTCGTTTTCCTCTGTGCTGTCATCGGAGTCCTCACTACAACAAGTAAAGCTTGCTCCAGTGAACATAGCTTGCTGTAACAAGCTTGTTCTGATAATTCTCCAGAACCTACACTGCAACATGGTTTCCTGCATCCACGGCCTTCCGGCTAGGTGGGTCCCCGAGGACACTAGAGTGGTATTGATCTTGTCCAGGGACATGTGTATCTGAGGTATTACATACTTCCACTCTTAAAAAGATTTAGTCCCCAAATCTAAACTTACGTAACTAAAAGATTAAGGACATGGAATACTTAACCTACATGGGGTTCAAAGGGTGGGTCTAAATGCCCGAAACACTCTGACATGATACTTTAGCTATACTAGCGATACTTTGGGAGGCAGTGCCATTGTAAAGGCTCCTCTCTACTCTAACTATGGATGTCATTTGTCACATTTGGCGCTCGCCTCCAAAGGTAGCCTTTTCCCATCCAGCTAACAATGGCTTCGATAATGACACTACACGGGCGGCTTCACCTCCAAAGGAAACTCTTTCCACGTGTAAGTCTTGGATGAGCATATATGCTTCACCACCTCATGCACACGTGAGCTCTCGAAGATAGGGGCTAAACGTCACCTGCGTCCTTGCTCTAGTTCTCTTTCTCTTTCTCACTTTATATGTGCATGTCATGTATGGAAATTAAACTACTCTATCTATTCAGGTAGAAAAATGCAAAAACAAATAATAGAAGATACAAACAATAAGCATGGCATTCATATGTGTCATTCTCAATTAGCATGTTTCAACATTCCAATTCATGTTCATCAACCACATGTCTATACTCTTAGCATGCATAAATGCAATATATCACATGCATCATGAACTAACTTTTCTTGCCCTTAACCTCCTAATCCTTAACCAAACTTTTTCAAACATAAATGCATGCATTCTAGGCATTCAATCATGATCAAACATCATACACGTACACATAATTTGAGGCAAACAACATGCTTCCTGTTACCTTGCTAAATCCATTAATAACTTTTTACTATTGTGTTACCAAGTTGTAACTTAAATAGAATAAATTCCACCTTAAACCTCCTTCACCTAGTTTACGTGCATATAATGGTCTTACTTTTGTCACATAGCCTTAAATTAATAACATTTTTGCACACAAAACAGAAGAGAAAACATTCCTAAGTGAGAGACAACTTGCGAAAACATCAAATCTTGAATCAATTCATCCCCTATGAGCAAAAAGCAAAAATTTTTAGGATACTTGTATCGAAATATCTTACAACCCCCATAAGTAAAACGTGTTTCTATTTTCTCTTTTTCATTTTAAGAAAGCTACTTATGATAATGCAACATAGAAAAGAAGTTACAACTTTGTTCCGATACTTAAAGTTGGTGTAAATAAATCATGTGTTCATACCAACTTGTTTCATGTATCTCGTAAAATCGCAAATAAAAACTCGTCCAAGGAATCTTTTCATCCAGAATTTTGCAAAGCATTTACCAAAAACCTTAAGTATTCATAAAAACCTTTTGGAAAAGTACAACACCGTCACCCAATCACATGTCAAGCTTATAACATAATAACATAACAACATTTAAGGGGATCTTGATACTAGCAAACATGAGCTTCTAATAATCTATTCATGTGAGTTTTTTTTCTTTTTGATCATGAGCAAGAAAACATTTATAGCTTGCAACACTTCACTTCATGCATATGATTAAAAGAGAACCACAAGCAATATTCAAAGCAATTAGATGCAATTAACATGCACAATGGTCCATTAAATTTTAAAACTAAACTAAGTTCAAACCATGTTGTTCACATACAGGAAACATACTATACTCATATCATGCATCATCATAATGGACATTCAAAACCAGTAAAGCACTTTACATCATGTTATTAACATACTCCACATACTCTTATTTGTTAGCTCCAAAACCCTTCAAAAAGCTTCAAGTAATATGTTTTGAATGACAACAAAGCCAATTTAAAGAAAATATTTTGATGAATGACTAATGTCTTTCTTGAATTTCTTGAAGTAGCAAATAGGTCATACCATTGGCATAATACTATTCCTATAGAGAAAATAATTTTACTTTACATGTGCAAACATTTTTTATCTAGTGTAAATAGATGGGAACTAAATGGAAGTGATAATTATATCATGAAATAAGCATATAAATGCTTAACGGGTTGAAGAAAATCAATAAATATAAGAAATCAAGGCATGGGTCTTCAAAGAAGTACCAGAACTTAGAAAGTAGACTTAAATTGAAGATATTTATCCATCCCTAAAGCCAACGTGTTTTACCATCTTTAATCATCATGATTGTAATCAGGTTATCATCAACAAGCATGGATTGAAGACTAGAAGACTAAAGACATATCAAAGAACTGATATCGCACTTCACATTAAGACGTTGTTCTCGTTTCAAAAGGAGGAAAAATTTGAAATTCAAATTTGAAGTCATATGCGGTTAAGGCTGGCATGTCATCTCTTCTGTCAACTTGGTCAACCAGCTTCTAGAAGGAAGTGTTCAGAAATCACGTTCAGAAAGTAAAAAGTAGTTTATAAAGGTAGTCTCAGAAACCTCTATCGCACAATGGCTTCTATAACGGATTTGACAAAAGACAAGATACACTTCTCAGACTTTTCAAGACACAACAGATGATCAACACGTATCACTTGGAGAATTGATCAAGGGCAATGGTCACAAAGGTAGATCATCTATAAATAAAGATGCAGAGCCTCCAAAGAAAATAAGAACGTTATATAGTGCTTATACGCTCCAAAATTTTCTCTTCATCTTTTTTATGACGTTCATTACATCTTGTAATCAGTTTCCTTACTTGCAAAAATCTTTTTTCAATATTCTTAGTTGTAATACCCGGTGTACACAAGTCAATAAACAAGTTCAGTATGGCTCTAGGGTCCCCTAGGACCCACCCGTTAGGGAAGGCCCCAATTGTGTGAAGGGCCAAGGGGTGAAGAGCTAAAGTTGTGCTGGATTCTCCAGGGCAGGCACTGAGCAAGTTTTAGTCACTCAGCGAGGCGGCGGCAGGAGGTTTGCTGAGTGAGTAGGCCAAATGTTAGTACAATGCAAAATGACAAGTTTCATTTAATGAGCCTTATATATACCCTAACTCGGGTTTCTCTCTTCCAAAGCGAAAACCCAAACCTTAGCCCTCTAAGGTGGTCTTCTCCCATCCACTCTCATCCTTCATCAAATCCTCTTCCTCCAAGCTTCAAGTTAAGTTTGGTTGGTGGTATATGTTTCCTTCTCTTTTCCCTTTCATGTTCTTATGCATGGGCTTTGTTATCCTCTATTGTTGTCAAGTGAGGTGCTTCCCCAATGTTGTTAGAGTTACATTAGAGTTATCAAGAGAATGTTATAAATTAATCTAGAGTTTATGGTTGCTCTATGGCAGTTGTTGGTGCCATCTCCCTCACAAGCTCTCTGTGTTGCGACTCTTGTTTTCCCTTTCCAGATGAGTGGGTTTGATCTCATAGGCTTAGTTTCCTCATTATGAGTATATTTCTTGCATTATATTTGTTAAATATGGAATTTGAAAATAGGAAAAGTATAGAATATGATTTTGCATGATTATGTTAAGCTAGAAAAAAAAACTATGATTTATGATGATAGCATGAAAGAATAAGTTTTCCAAAACCATGGGACCATAATTGATATGTTGAATTCTATGAAAATGTTTTACATGTTTGTGAAAAGGATTGTTGCAAAATGTATGATTTAGCAAGATGCCCATTTGAAAAATATGTTCTTATGGATTTATGACATTATTATGTTTTCAAGATTTAGATTTCAAGCTATGTTTATGAAGATTTAGTTGAGATATTTATATATAGTGGAGAAATGTGAAACGTGAATATGACTCAACTTTACAAACAAATATGTTATATGACTTCCAAGTTTTACATTTGTGAACCCCAAGTGTTTTAAGTTACGATTTTAGATTTATTAAGTATATAAAAAGATATGCTAGTTTAAGATATAGATTTAGAACTTCAGTTTTATAATACCAAGAGGTATAGAATTCAATGATTCGTAGCAACTGCCATATACATATTCTAGGCTTGAAATCGAATGCCTACAAGGTGATCCCTTGGGCATGATTTTCACAGTCATAGTTATGCAAAAGTCATGTTGTCAGAGTTATATGAATCCAAAACTTTCAAAGTACTAATATTTTAGGGGCTCTTGTTCGTGAGGGACTTAGCACCTATCCTTCAGTTTGGTTTTGACAAACTAGTTTAGCCGATAAAGATAAGGAAACGAAGAGTTAACGGCTATGAATTGATCGTTAACGTGGTACCAAGTTGTCCGTTAGAGAATAGTTTGCCCAGCAGTTATTGAAAATGGGACCTAATTAGGTGCCCACAACTTATCCAGAGACTATTATGATTTCAGCTGGTGCTCTTGTCCCAAAGACTAAGTACCACCTTCCAGTTTATACATTTACAATTATTATTATTATTATTATGTATTTATTTATTACATTCAACATACCTTTTCCTAATGCTCTACCACATCCTCAGTTAAAATGATTTCATGATTGATTATGAGTTTAGAAATGCTTGTTTATGAATTTTATATAATGAAAAGTGTTTTCCTAGCTAGCTATGTATGTAAAAATATCAAATGATTTATGATTATTGCATGTATATTGTAATATATATATATTTCCTTGGTTGTCCCATATGGGTGATAGGTGAGAATCCACTCACTGAATCCGTTGACTCACCCATTTCCCTTCTTCTCACAATTGCAAATACAGTTATCGTTCTGTCTCTTGTTTAGTAGCAGCTATTCCCAATGGTGAGCCTTATTTTGAAATAAGTCTTAGTTAGGTGCATGTTAGTATTAGAGTGCTTCAGAGATGTGCTGGAGGATCTTATCCTTGCATTTATTTTCAGATTATGTACTAGATTTCAAAATTTGAATCTTTTATGTTTATGTTTTTTAGAGCTCAAGTAAGTATTTGTGATGTAGCTTATGGTTAAAAATTTATGTGTCCAACTATATATGAATTTGTGATTCAGTTTTCAAGTGTTAAGTTGATTTTCATATTTAAAAATTAAGATTGTATGATGAGTGTTATGATTTCATGATTAGCAAATTTGGTTAAAAGGGTTTCAGAGCTTGAACATCTGATACTTTAGTTTCGTGAATTGGAATATTATGTTTTGAATAGATAAATTGATATTGATTTAGAAGAAAATCATATTTTAAATATAACATTATTCTATTATATGCATTTAGAAAAACACGTCACTCAGAAGGCTTACATGGGGATGAGACTTCTCACATGCCTCATGATCCAAGTCGGGTCATGACATTAGTAGATAACATGTTCTTCAAATGAAGAATAGTTAGAAAGAAGTCATTCAAGTTTTCCCAGGGCATTGATTGTATATTTTACGAAAACTTGAGTAGGTTAGTTTGAGTGACAAACCTAAACACAAACCTTTGTATCCTCGATCCAGGAGTGATCCTGTGAGATAGCTTGGAGAGTTTATGCTAAAACTACTTACAATGTGTCAGTGAGGTGTTCTTGTTGATCACGGTTTAGCTTGGAGAGGCTGGTCAAAGACTAATCAAGGTTAGCTTGGAGAGGCTAGTACAAGACTACTCTGGTTAAGCATGAAGAGACATGTGAATAACTACTTGGTTTGTGATAAGAGTGTACATGTTGTTCACTAGTTCAGCTTGAAGAGGCTGGTGAATAACTACTTGGTTTGTGGCAGTAAGGGTTGTCTTGGTCATGGGAAGAGCTTGGAAAGGTTACTACAAAGACTATCCTATTTTTCTTTGAGTTAAGAAAGGTTTCCTGAAACTCAATGATAGTTGAGAATTGGATGTAGCAGGTTAGCTAAACCAGGATAAAAATACTATAGGACTTTCTTCCTTCTTATCTCTCTTACATTCATTGCTCTAGTTTATTATTTATTATTGCTTAAAGTATATTTTATTTTATCTTCTATTACTAATGTTGTAGTTTAGAAAGTCACTTTCTGACATACCCTGTATTTCCATGCACTTCAAGCTCAACTCTTGATAGTATTTTGTTTAAGTTTTCAAAAGCAAAAGAAGAAAAGAAAGCGAGTACGATTCAATCCCCCCTTTTCGTGCGCTTTCTACCTACATTATCATGTGAAAACACAATTCACAAACATAAAGCATGCATTAATGCATCTTCAAGGACATGACATACATGATGTTCATGGTATCAAAGATTGCTTCAACTAATTTAATGCATCATAAATAAAACATCAATCCTATGGTATGCCGATATGCATGATTCTTGCTCTCATTGGGACTCAACCCACTAATAGGACACTTTTATGTGAACTCTATTCCTCTAGGGTATCAAGTTACTCTCTAGCTTGTAACTCTCTGATAACGGGCAATCATTCTTCTTGCCCTCTCTGGTTGCATTCGTAGTATGTGAGTGTGCCTCATGGGCATTGACTTCTATGGCGTTTTCCACCAGTCTAACAACTAGGTTGACCAATCGGTCCACAGTGAACTCTGTCATTTGCTAGCTGCCCTTGACATCTTGGTTAGGCAATAATCGGACATGTCGAGGAGGGCACTAAGAACGGTGGCCCTGGCCAACGGTACCTGCTCCTGACCTCTATCTAAGCTATAATTCCTGCTTATGCTCATTTCGATGCACTCCAGCTCGAATACGCTCACTGACTATCTTTGATGGGTTTGACCTGCCCGCTGAGGTGCCATATGGAACTAGTAATAACTAATGTGGTGCTGCTCCAGTGGCGATAGTTATCAGGTGGCGTAGCTCACGGAGAAGAAGGGATAAGGATAAGAGGGTAGATCAAGAATTCCAAGAAATGACAGAGACTCTTACTAAACCTCGGCATAAATGACTTTCCTATAGGCCTCCAATAATATTGTGCTAATGCAAATGATTGCAGTTCCATTTATATAAATGTCATGTTATTTGTGAACACTTGCTCCAGTACCATGTAGGGAAACCTATGGCTTTGATACCACTTTGTCACGACCTGATTTGGGAACATGACCAACACATGAAAAATCTCATCTCCACGTAAGCTTCCTGGTGGCCTATCTCTCTAAATGCATAAAATAATATAATTTCATACTTAACATATGATTTTCTTCTAAATCATTATCATTTCTCTAATAAAAACATAATATTCGTATTCGTAAAAACTAAAGGACTTAACATACACAACTCTAAAACATTTTAAATCATGCTTTAAAAATTAGTTTAAGACTTGACTAAATCATAAATTCATCTCTAGCTTGTTATATAATTCTAATCAAAATCTACAATTTCAAATCTATCCTTGAAATTCTTGAACATATACATAGATGATTCTAACTTTGAAATTAAATACATAATTTGAAAATAATGCATGGATCGAATCCTCTCTCACATCTACTAGAGCTCTATATTCTAACATGACTTTAATCTAAGCCTTCCTGCAAGGTAAGACTCACTACTAGAAACAGCTACATCTCCTAGGTAAGAGTTGAACAACATCTATCTCTAGCTATAAGAAGGAAGGGAGAGGGTAAGTCAACGGACTTAGTGAGTGAGTTCTCACCCATCACTAACATGGGACAACAAGAAAAATACATAATGTAATATACATGCAGCAATTATAAACCATTTGATATTTATATACGTAACTATATAGAAAACGTCTCTGAATTCATAAATTCATATAAAAGCATTTCTAAATTCATAATCTATCAAGAAATCATTTCCCAAGCATATACATAATAGCTCTGAAATCAATAGTCTCTAAAACATAAATAACGGTCCTCTAGAGAAATAGGGATCTCCTGGATATGCACAAAATATGTGACATAACAAATTCTCTAGTTATGCATGTCAAACATGGCATAATAATTCTCTCTGTGATCCCTCAAGGATCTAAATTGGACACCTAACTAGGTTCCATCTCTCCTATGAGATTGCCCCTAATGACAACTTGATACCAAGGTTAACAATCATTTTTAAAGTCATTAACTTACTTCTATTCTCCATAGCTCCGTCTAGTCTCTAAATCATAAAAACTAATTATTTTCTCTAAACTCTATCCTGGACTCTACTCTGAGTTCAAAAGCTATATAATATCAAACATAGTACTTAATTCAAATATTCTAAAACTCTTAAAATCTCTTAAAGCTCTAAAACTTAGAGTTTCATACAACTCCAACAATTTAACTTTAACGTAACTTGACTATGAAATCATGCCCAAGGGATCACCTTTTGGAGGCCTCATGATTTCAAGAGCCCAAATATGTATTGATAATTGTTATGAATCATCCTGAACTCCATATTTCTAAGTATCATGAAAACAAGCTCTAAGTTTTCTCTTTAACTAACATCTTGTTATACACTAGGTAATTCTAATATCATACTTCAAAATAATAGGGTTTATAATCATTATAGCTTTGAAATCAAAATAACATGTTCATTCAAAAACTAAATTGTACTATGCTCTATATCTTTCCTATATATCTTAACTGAACATTCTAAAACATAACTTGAAATCTCATATCTCAAAAATATAATAAAGTCATAAATTCATAAGAACATATTTTACAACTTGGCATCTTGCTAAATATATGTTTCAACGTAAATCCTTTTTCTTGAACTTATCACAAAAACTAAAATTTCTAAAATCATATTTAAACTGACATACTTTCATAGCATACAACATGACAATCATGGTCCCATAAGTTTCTTAAAATAATGTGTTTCATGCTCTTCGAAAACTATATATTCATACACTTGACAAAAATCATATCTATACATACTTTCACCTCTACTCTCACATATAGAAATCAAAATGCACAAATATACTCATAATGACAAGAAAAAAAATTAGGCCATGAGTTTGAATCCATTCACCATTTGGGGTTAGGAGTATGTGGGTACCACCAACTTGACCTTGAGAGCTTGGAATGGCATCAACAACTACCATATAGCAACATATACTCATGATCAATCTCTAATAACATTTAGATAACTCTAAGACAACTCTAACAACATTGGAGGAGCACCCCCACTTGACAATAATAAAGGACAACAATAACCCAAACCATAGAACATGAAATGGAGAAGAAGAAGATAGCAAAAACTAACAAAACCCTACCTTTGATCTTGAAAGGAGAAGGATTGGGGTTAGATTGAGAAAGGAAGGGTTGGAGAGCTCCTTTGGGGGGTTAGGGTTTTGGTTTATGGAAGGGGAGCACGAGCTTGAGGTGCATTTATAGAGGAAAGGGCATTTTAGTGAAATTGTGTCGTTTTACTATTGTGTTGTCATCAAAGGTCTTTGCTACAGCGAGCTGTTGAAGCAACCACTCACTACAGCAAGTCTTTTCTACATAATTCTCCAGAACCTCTACACTACAACATGGTTTCCTATATCAGGGCCTTCCCTACACGGTGGTCAAAAGACTAGAGTCATCCTGGACTTGTCCAGGGACACATGTACTTGAGGTATTACACACATCGTACCTGAAAATGAAGCATCTGTCTTGTTTTTGAATTTCGTTTCATGCACAACCTCAATTTTCATGTAATGGTGTAAGGTGGACTAGAGATCCTGAATAAGGTAGCCGGAGAAAAGGAAGAAGAGATGGGTAAGGGAAAGTGAGTATGAAATTGAGGGAAGTTTGGTTTCTAAAAAAAATTTAAAAATAAACGAAAAATTGGGGCTGCTAGTATTTTGTTGTTGTTATTTTTTAGAGAGAAAGAAGAAGCCAAGAAGGGGACAATAGAGGAGAAGTAGTGTGTAGAAGAAGTGGGTTGGTGGGTTTGAAGAGAGAAAGAAGAAGGGTGTTGAACTTGAAAGTGGGTTAGGTTTTTTTCATTTTTTTTTCTATTTTGGATGGGATTGGGCTATATAATGGGTCCTTTTCTTTTATTGTTTTTCATATTAATTAATAAAATTATTAAATATAAAATAAAGGGACAAATGCATTTTACCCTTCTAATTTTAAGTCATGTGCAATTTAAACCTTGATTTTTCAAAATGTGCATCGCAACATCTTAAACTTTTCAAACTGCAAAAAACCCCTTGGTATAATTTTGGCAACGTATAAAGGTAAGATTTATATACACTTAACCTCCTTGATGTTTCTAATTTGTGCAACCGACACCTTATCCGTGAATACTATGTACAATTAACCCCCTAAGTTTTTTATTGTGCACAACCAACATCCTGCTATGACTTAAATTTTTATTGGGTTTTTTTGCACAATTTGAAAAGTTCAAAGTATCGTAATACACTTTGAAAAGTAGGTTTTTGCACAATTTGAAAGTTAAGATATCGTAATGTATGTTTTGAAAAGTCGAGGTTTAAATTACACATTATTTAAATTTAGGGGTAAAATCCATTTAACCCTACAATAAAAGATATAGACTTGAATGCTTTTATATAAACATACATAAGGCCAATTTTTATTATATTTATTTATATTATTTTGATAGATCAATTGATGACAAAATTGTATGCAATTTTAAGTTTCTAATAATTTTTTATATAATTCTATATAGAATAACATTTTTTCATAATATTTAGACAAAATTGTCATTTGATATCATTATTTCTTTCTTTCTTTTCACTTTTTCTTGGAAACAAATAAAAGAAATAACTTATTTTTCTATTTCCTTCCATCTCATTTTTTTTTCATCCAAACATACTTATGAAAAATAAAAATCAACCCAACTTCTTTTCTCTTCATTTCTTTCCACTCACTTTCTTTCCTTTACCAAACAATACCTAAGAGATGTTCACAAACCTTCTCCAAATAACAAATATAAAAAATATTAAATCTGAAAAAATAAAAGGTAAATTACATTTACCTATATTTCTTTAAAATGTTGAATCATAATAGGTGCTCTAATTTGTGTCAACGTGAAACAAAGAAAGTTTCATATCCAATATAATTTCACTAAAATGTTTAGAAGGAAAGAGAAAAGTGCAAGTTTGAAGGGAGATACTTCCCCTAACATATTCTAAAAGAGTAATGTTATTTACACATTTAAAATGTTGATATCCCATTTAACATCCATTTTATTACTATTGGGTGAGCTTGTTGAGTTGAATAAATGGAGATGATAAGCTCATTTAGTGGTGATAAAAGTGGATGTCACATGAGACATCCACATTTTGAATGTCCAAATATTTTTTTTTTCTAAATGACCGTATAATTCACATATTCGTAGCTGTACAATTATTTAACAATGCAATATAGTCTAATCAACTATGCAAACTAAAACCAGCGCGTGCTCATTAATTTAAGTGATTTGATATTTGTTTATATAAATAATTTATTGAATTCGTGTATTATTATAGGAATGAAAGGGACAAAATGAACTATCAAGGGTCGAGTATTGGTATGATTGGTTGTACGATAAAAATGAGAGTAAAAATTATATATATGAGTTTTATTATGTGTTATTTTATATATGAAATTTATCTATATAATTTTTAGCCTTATTTTTATCCCTCAACTAAACATATCTTAAATTTTTATTTTGGTCTTTTAAATTGTATATGTATTTCTCTTTAAGAAATTATCAATTTAGTATTTAAAATTGTTAAAGGTGAATTAAATTAGTCCCTAAAAATGTCAAGGGTAGTGATTTAAATCATCAAAAAGATTAATTTAAATAATTTTATAGATTAAACTAATGATTTCTTAGTTTCAATGACCAAAACAAAAAATACATATAACTTCAACAACCCAAAATAAACCTTATCAAGAGAATTTACTTAATTTAGTTAAAAATAAGTTCATTCAACTCCAAACTCAATTAGTTAGAGTGCAACAAAAACTACGCAAATCACTATAAAACTGTAAGCAAGCAAGAAGATCAAAGGGTTGTTATAGAAAGTTAGTGGTATCAGATTATTGGATTTTAGGGAAGGGATTTAATTTAGGTGCATTATTGGTCCCCACGCACCCACAGACGGCAAACGAAACACGGAACCACTGTACAAGCGGCTCGTGCATGAGTCGGCAGTAAAAACGCAGCAGCACGTACACGTCCAAATTAAGTGTGCCTCGTTTGGATGTATTCTAATTCAATATACCCAATAATAAAAAAATAAAAATATCGTCAATAAAATCCTCTACCATTTAATTTATCATGAAATTATATTTCTAAAAATTTAAATTAATAAATAGAGGTACATAAATAATTTTTATATCTAATATCATGTCCCTTACATGAATATCTACATTTATAATGAAGGATAATAAGTATTAATCTCTAATGAGTTGATCATAATGGCTTTAATATCAAATTTGTGTAACTATTTTTTCCATTTTTACATCTAACACAATCATTTCGTTTGTGTCTATATAAATCAGTGCCTTGGTTCCTTGGTATCTCAAATCCATGAACACCTAACACATGCTTCATGCTCCTTGAGAGGTGTGCATAGAGATATATAATTGATGCCAAATCCAATTACATAAGAGAACCATAGAGGAAGAGCAATTTAGCTAATTATATCTAGCTTGCTAGGTACGTACAATAGTGATCTTTGTGAGTAAATAAAGATGTCGGGTTCTGAGGATAAGGGATCCAAGCTTTCTGGCTCTCCTTCTTCTCTCTCCCTCTCCCCTGGTCCTTTCTTTGCTGCAAAAGTGGCATTTCTTCATCAGCTGAAAAAGAACCAACCGGTGAAAAGATGATGAGCAAAGACTCTTCGGAGCCAGCTAACAAGGAGAAGAAATTTGGAGGATGGAAGGCTATGCCTTTTATTTTAGGTCCTAATGCTTTTCTTTATTCTAATTCATCTATTATTATTTACTTCTCTTGCTTGATCATGTCATGCTTTAATTTCACAAAGGAAAAGGTTCATTTACAAATAATCATGTCTTTTACTTAATTTGTTTCTGTGTTAATATGCATGTTTTACAGGGAATGAAACGTTTGAGAGATTGGCAGTGATAGGGTTGTTAGCTAACTTTATGGTGTATTTGATGAGAGAGTTTCATATGGACCAAGTTTATGCTTCAAACATTCTCAACATATGGGGTGGTGTCACTAATTTTTTACCCTTGGTTGGTGCCTTCATTTCTGATGCCTATGTGGGTCGATTCCGGACCATAGCTTTTGCTTCATTTTCTTCTTTTCTGGTACATATTTCTCTCTTAAGTTCCGTTTTAGATTTTATTGGAATGTACAGTCTTGTGAACTTGCCAGTTAATTATTGTCATCATTTACCTTGATGCAACATGAGACTCTGGAAAAGACGATAGATGGTTACAAGTTACAACTTTGCAGCCATGGACCCAGTCAGGATCGGAGTCACCCAGTGTTGTCCTCAGTTAGATTTTTTTTTCAAAAAAAAAAATAGATGGCAAGCTTTAGTGTTTAAGAGTGGTGAAAAAAAAGTGTAATCCATTTAATTGGTTATAAAAATAAGAGATATCTTAATTAGACTTTTTTTATAAATCTTAATTAGACTTTTATGATTGTGTTTGTTTCAATTTTTTTTTAAGAAAATGTAATTCTATAGAAGTTATTCGTTTCAAATTCGACTTAAAAATTTACTTTTTAATTTTTCTGTAGAAATTAATATAAGTGAATCATATGAAAAGTGATACTTTTAACTCAAAAATTATTTCTTTAATTAAAATTTTTAATATAAAAAACTGAAATAAATGTACTCTTTATAATAAGATATTGTTGGGTTTATATATTAAAAAATTTCAAATTTTTCTGTTTCAATTTTTCACTTTTCTTACATAATATTCAAGAATGTGACAAATAATAATATAAAACACTTCAGTAAAAATAAATCAAGACTCAAGTGTCTTTTGATGATAAGTAACGCACAAAAGGAGCGTTCCAACCACTTCGAGCGGCTACCTTTTTTTTAATCCCACTTTTATATTATGGTCACTTTACTTGTCATTGTTGGCAGCATTAGAATAGAATATAGAAAATCTGACTCAAGTCAGTGTGGATTCACGTGTCATTTTTCATGCATTTCTGAGTTAATTACTCAGGCACATCTAGAGTATCTTCGGATCTATCACCAAAAAAGAGTATCTTCGGAACCCAATTTTCATCCAATATACCAAAGTTTATCGACAAAATCAGTATCCCATCATTTTATGGTTCAAAGAGACAATGCACTTGAGCCACTTGAACTTCATATAATAGTAAAGACGGAGTGATAGTAACTATTTTGATATATTTTAAATAAGAGATTAATTTTGGTGTATTTATAAAAAAAATTTATATTATTATCTAATCACATACTTTAATTTAAAGATTTTTAAAATAATGAATAGTTGAATTAAATATTTTTAATTTGCTAATAATATATAATTAAATGTATGTAATAAAGTATTTATACCCACAATACAAAAATTAAATTCTTTAATTGAAAAAATGGACTTTAAAATAGTGAAATTAAATTGGGCCAGTTGAACTTGATTCAAACGTAAAAGATGGCATTATTGCCTTTAGCCCTTCACCTCATACATGAACACGTGTGTTTAATTTAATTGGGTTTTCTAATTTCTATTGCAAAATTGTTGAGCAGGGTATGTTCGTGGTGACTTTAACAGCCTGGTTACCAGGGTTGCACCCTCCACCTTGTACTCCTCAGCAACAAGCATTGGGCCAATGTGTTAGAGCTAGCACATCTCACCTTGGTGTTCTGCTTTTGGGGCTTACCCTTTTAAGCATAGGCTCTGCTGGTATAAGGCCATGTAGCATACCATTTGGTGTTGACCAATTTGATCCTGCTACAGATGAAGGAAGGAAAGGGATCAATAGCTTCTTCAATTGGTACTACACAACATTCACAGTGGTGTTGCTACTGACTCAAACAGTGATTGTCTATATCCAGGATTCTATTAGCTGGAAGATAGGTTTTGTCATACCAACTGTGTGCATGATGTGCTCAATCATCTTGTTCTTTGTGGGGACAAGGTTGTACGTGCATGTGAAGCCAGAAGGAAGCGTTTTTTCTGGTATTGCACAAGTTCTAGTGGCTGCCTATGGGAAAAGAAAAGTCAAGCTCCCAAGTGAAAAGCAAGTAGATGGTATTTTTTATGATCCACCACTGATTGGGATTGCTGCTTTGACAAAGCTCCCTTTGACCAACCAATTCAGGTAAGACACATCTCTATTATTGAGAGAGAAAATAATAAAAAATATTGGATAGCTAGAATTTTGCTGGAATTTAGTTGTTAAAATGATGTGGCATGTTTATTATCTCTTAGATGGATAAGAGGATTCTCATCTCTTCATTTCATTTATGATTATTATGATTTCTTTAAAAGATTTTGTCAATATTTTTTAGTTGTGTAGTATTACAGGAGTTTTTGTAGTTATGGATAGTTTTGTCATTTACTCGTTATACTATGTCATTGACCAATAATTAGAGTAGTTGTCAATGATGGCTTTAGAGAAATTTAAATAAAGATTACTTCTAGAACTTGGGTCTATTTTTTCATATGACCAAGTTGAGACTAGAAAGATTATAATATATAAATAATACATAAATGTTATAATTATATCAGTTGATTTATCTTTTGTTAGGCCCTTAAATAAAGCAACTCTAATAATGGAGGGTGAGGTAAACCTAGATGGGAGAGTAAATAGAGGAAATAAAAAAAAATATTAGATAGCTGGAATTTAGTGGTTAAAATGATGTGGCTTATTTATTATCTCTTAGATGAATAAGAGGATTTTCATCTCTTCATTTCATTTAGCAATCATTATGATTTCTCCAAAGATTCTATCAATATTTTTCTAGTTGTGTAGTATTGCAGGAGTTTTTGTAGTCATGGATAGTTTTTTCATTTGTTATACTATATCATTGACCAATAATTAGAGTAGTTGTCAATGATAGCTTTAGAGAAATTTAAATAAAGATTGCTTCTAGAACTTGGGTTTATTTTTTCATATGACCAAGTTGAGACTAGAAAGATTATAATATATAAATAATACATAAATGTTCTAATTATATCAGCTGATTTATCTTTTGTTAGGGCCTTAAATAAAGCAGCTCTAATAATGGAGGGTGAGGTAAACCCAGATGGAGTAGAGTAAATCAGGAAACTTGCCAGCATCCAGCAAGTGGAAGAGGTTAAATGTCTAGCAAGAATTTTCCCAATATGGGCTGCAGGTATCCTTAGCCTCACATCCATGGTACAACAAGGAACATTCACTGTGTCACAAGCCTTGAAAATGGACAGACACCTTGGACCAAAGTTCCAAATCCCAGCAGGGTCACTTGGGGTCATATCATTCCTCACCATAGGATGTTGGGTCCCATTCTATGACAGGGTCATGGTACCAGCACTAAGGAAAGTCACAAAACATGAAGGAGGCATCACTCTCCTCCAAAGAGTTGGAATTGGCATGGTGTTCTCTATTTTGTCCATGGTTGTGGCAGGCTTGGTTGAGAAAGTTAGGAGGGATTCTGCAAATTCCAATCCAAATCCACTGGGAATTGCACCAATGACAGTGTTGTGGCTAGCCCCACAATTGATCCTGATGGGTCTATGTGAGGCATTCAACATAATTGGACAAATTGAGTTCTTCAATAGGGAATTTCCTGAGCATATGAGAAGTGTTGCTAACTCATTATTCTTCTGTTCCTTTGCTGCCACTAGCTATGTTAGCAGCATATTAGTCACCATTGTTCATCATGCAACTAGAACACATAGCCATCCAGATTGGTTGACAAATGATTTGAATGCTGGGAGGCTAGATTACTTTTACTACCTTATAGCAGTGATGGCAGCCTTGAACTTGGTTTATTTTGTGTATGTTGCTCAAGGATATCATTACAAGGGGAACCTCCAAGAGAAGGCAAGAGATGTGGAGTTAGGTTCACACAAAGCTGAGGATTAGATTACTACTAAGTTCACATAAAGCCTAAGGGAAGATTAGATTACTATATACTAGTAGGTATAATGAAGATTCTAGATAAATTAGAAAAGAAAAATATCTATTATGTGGAATTTTGGCCATGTATAATAAGGTTCACTCCTTCAGTTTCTAGTCTTCTACAAATAAGTTCAAGTTCTTGTCATCATACTGTCTTACTGCTCTAGTCTCATAGTCTTAAAATTGAGAACAACTCATTTAAAATATAAAAATATTATTTTAACACACTCTATCATTGTTGATGTGATGTTAACTTCAACTTTCTCCATTTATCCATCACATCAAATGATAAATTGAGTGCCTCAATTGAATATCAATTTTTATGTGTTAAAATAACAATGCACTCTAAAATATATGAAACTAAAACTTGAATCTCAACTAACTGCTAGTATAAAGCACCACCCCTTCCCCGTAATGTTTGGTAAATGATTGTTTCACACTGCAATGTCAAGTCTTAGGCAACACCTCAGCTAAAATATTGAGCAATGCAATTATTTATTATATTTTAAATAATAAAATTAGATTAATTTTTTTTAGACCGTCGATATGTAACTCACATTGTCTTTTAATTAATAGAAAACAAAGTAACTGCCGTATCATCAAATGATTGTGTGGAAATTAATTTATAGTAAAACATCATACCAAGAAAATAATATCTATTGGTGATGAGATTAAGAAATTTAAAAATAATAGTAAAAAAAATATTTGCTTGAAATTTACACTGTTATGACGAGTAAAAGGAGGATATCCAATATTAACAAATTTAATCTCTGTATACGTTATTTTCAGCAGAAAATATGTTACCAAATTAGGTTACTTTAATAAATATTTAAACTCATGCACATAAATATATATATATATATATATATATATATATATGATTTATTAGGAGAGTGAAATGGATAAATTTGGTTATATAATTATGTATGAATGGTTAGAATTAAAAGCTAATTAATATAATTAATACTTACTTTTAAAAATGTTATATAACTTTGTTTTAATTTTGACCATTCATATAAGATTCAATAATCAAAATTCATCACTCTCACAATAGTCACTTATCTCATATATATATATATATATATATATATATTAATTATATATAAATATGATAATATATTATCTCCCTCAAACCAATTTATGCAAGCCACATTGCCGTGTGGACATATATATATATATATATATATATATACACCCTCAAACCAATTTATGCAAGCCACATTCCCGTGTGGACACAGCTACAAATTACAATATCCATCGATTTAGCGTATCTTTCCTTTTTCATATTTCCCTTTCGATCGGTTTGAATGGTCATTATCAAAGAAAACAAAACCATTAATACCAAAAAGAGAGAGAGGGAGGGAAACAAAACCACATATACTCTTTTTTAAGGAAGAGGCAATTTGGGAAGCAACTTGCCTACTAGATCTCTTGATACTTTATGTGGTAATTATGGTTGGGGGAGATCAAAAGTTAATAAGGAATAAATTTGGAGATAGTAGTCGTTTACATATTCACTAGAGATAGTACCCGTGAGTTGCACGGGTTTTTTAATATTGTGATAATTACTTTTAATAAAAATATTTATAAACTAAAGTTGTGATATTAATAAGAGTTAGGTATAATAAAAATTTATTGATTTTTTTTTAATTGTTTTATACAATAAATCTGATTGAATGTGCTTAATAAGAAAAATAATACTTGATCTAATAATGAATGCTTTCAAATAATTTTACTTATTTGTCTGTGCATTTTAAAAAATGTTCAATGAAAAAATAAATATGACATAAAGAATGAAATCAATTATGTTCTTAAGAATGACAAAAGATGTGTATCATCTTATCTTTAAACCTTAATCTATGCTTAACATTAAAAGAAACCTTATATATATATATATATATATATATATATATATATATATATATATATGTAGTCCTAATAAATATAATCAATACTAACTTCAATTACTCTCATACATTCTAAAATAAAACATTTTAAAAGTTTAATTTATAATTATTGAGATAAAGTTAAATTATTTAATATTACTTAAAATCATCTTAATGTTACATATTATTTACTAATAAAATGCATTATAATTGGTGGCATAATATAATTTACATATATATATATATATATATATATATATATATATATATGATTATTAGAACTATTTAAGAATTAATTTGTCTTGTTATATATATAAGAGAAAAAATCCACTAATATAGTTCAAGCTAGACTCTTTTTCTTCTTTAATTTGTGAGAAAAAAGAAAGCACACTAAAACTTTTTCTATGTTCTATGCATTGTTTCAAGGTATTTTATTTGCATATTTGTATTTTAAAATTTATTTAGTTAATATTTCAAGAAATGATAAATTTGTCTAATTAGCGTGCATAACAAGTATCTTAAAATATATTTTACATAAATAGTCATTGAATATTATGTAAACTATAACACATACCATTGTGAATGTAATTTAAAATTAGAAGAATTGATGGTTCGGATAATAATAAGATATACCATAACTCACTACAAGAAAAGTGCGGGAAACCAACGCCAATATTGACGGGTTGTTCAACGGGTAAGGTATATACCAACGGGTGTACCGATGAATACATGGTCATCGATTTTGTAACACCATAATAACTAACCCAATACACCTAGGAGGATCTGATTAATTACTAGACTTTACTCTTTGCTTCAGTTCCATAATCATGCTTTGAAAATACTTAGTGAAATTACGAGCCATTTTTTTTTAAACATAATTAAAACATGAGCCGCGCTTAACGTGAATGATTTAGCAAAATTTAAAAGACACATAGGAATTTACAAACATCACATCATAATATATTGGCTCCATCATACAGCATCCATAATTACATATCATATAGATATTTTGCCTACCAACAGAATAAGACTAAGTGTAGGCAATCTAATAAAACATAAATAATATATGGATGGAAGGACATCCATTAATGGCACCTAGTAATAACACTCGGGATAGGGATAGATATCTAAATATACGAGTGAAACTAGAGGATTCAAGTTAGTAAAATTAAGCCTCAATGTGATTCACGACGCTTCCTTCTATTTCTGAAGACGAGATGGAAAGAAAAATAGAGGAGTGAGAAACTTATAAAAAGAATCTCAGTAGGGTACTCACCTCATGATGCATTGTGTCATCATCATCGTCCCCAGGAACCTCAGGTTATTATGAAATAGTGAGCATGCTAAGATTGATTTATTAAGTTTGAAAATATACTTTACCGAGATCGTCGATTTAATCATGCGTCTTATAATGCATCATAAACTTAGCATGTCATGTTTATAATGAACTTTTCCTTTCATATATAATAACATAGTTATGCATAAAATCACATCATATTCCTCATCATCATTTCATAATACTATGCATAGCAGAACATCATATTTCTCATCATCATCTCATAAATACTATGCATAGCAGAACATCATATTCACATAATGCATTTACTTAGTTTCTTAGGTGACTTAAAGTTACTTTCATCATCATTTTCCTGGGCCACCCTATACTCCACCCTTTTGGGAGTAATCTAGGTTATGAGCTCATACCTTGCTAGTCGTCACCAGCACTTATCCCTTTTGATAAGTAAAAATTCCCTCTACCCTTTTGAGAGAACAGACTAGGGCAAGAATCACCTTTTCACCGCCTATAGTTTGATTGGTCCAAAGGATCATTTTCATATTTTTTGAGTCACCTTTAAGTCTTTGCATGTTATATCATAATACAATTCTTCATTCATAATCATCATAACATTTTCTCATTTATAGTCTTATGCCGAAATAATATATACCAACTGTAATCATGCATCTGGAGATTCCAGGAAAGAGGTGGGTCACAATGGACACGCTTAAATACCAAATCTTTCCTTAGCCAGAATCTTTCCAAATTGCACTCTTAGTAATACACTTTCTTCCAGGAAATAAATATGTCTTTATTTCATGCATAAGTTTTCATTGTTTGCAACAGCAACTATAACATACAAACCAGGGAATCAATCAATGACACCAAATTCTTAATAAGTATCAAATCATATTTTAAGTACACATAAATTACTAGCTTCCCATAAAATTCTTACAAAGTTTTAAAACTCTTTTAGAACTAATTCTTTTTGTTAAACTTGAAAGAAGTCATAGGACTTTAGGCCTAACTTAACCATGGGACCGATTTATAACTTGAAAGAATGTTCATAATTAAATCTTTCACTTAAGATAAAAGGAGCAAGTCTTGAGCTTTAGAGATTTAGGTGACATCTTTGAATTATTACCATGCTATGCAACCTTATTTTAATCTTATCTTTATAAGGTGATAGCTTGGAATTATAAACATGATATGCAATTCCATTTCTTTATCTTTAAGATTTAAGGTGATAACTTGAAAATTAAACATGATGCAAGAACTTGTAATATAAACATGATGCAAGAAACTGAGGCGTAATTGCATAGGACAAGAAGGGAGAAGAGAATCTTAAGCTAGCGTAGTCCATAGGACTGAGGGAGAAGAGAATTACATTTTTTTTTTAAGCTCCAATTCTCAAGACTTCTTAAAGAATAAATTCTTTAACTCCAATTATCTTATTTCTTTGCTTATGATTCATAGGCAAGTCTTTGAGCTCTAGGATTTTTAGGTGATGACATAAAATAAACATGCCATGCATTGATTCTTTTAGCCATTATAAAATAAAGTGAGAGCATAAAATAAACATGAGATGCAACTTCTTTATTATCTTTAGAGATTAAGTGACAACTTGAAATTTAAACATGAAATGCAAGCTTGAAATTTAAACATGAGATATGCAAGTTCATTTATTTATTCTTGAGAATTTAGTTATGACATAAAATAAATATGGTTGCAAGGCATAAACTTAAACGTGGATGCAAGTTCACTTGATCTCTTTACTAGAGCTCCTTCAAGACTTTAAGAGAATTATGTTTTCAACCCAATATATGTATCTTAGCAAGACAAAGTAAAAATACATATTTCATATTCAAACCTCAAGATAAAATCATTATTCTTTAAAGTTTTGCATTAAATGGAATGTTCAAGCTTTAGAGGCCTAACTTGTGATGGATTTACAACCCATATTCAAGGTCCTCATCATCAAGCATCATTTCATTCCTTCCTAGGCCATTTGGCCGAAACCATGAAAGGAAAATAAGGAAAGAAAAACTGAAATTTTAGAAGCTTTGGAAACTAGTGAAACCTTCAAGTTTTAGAGATCTAACTTGTGAAAGCTTTGCAACCAACACTCAAGAATCTCATCATCAAACCATGGTCTCATCATAAGCTAGGCCATATGGCCAAAATACTTTAAAAAGAAAGGAAGAAGAAACTGAAAATGAAAACTTAAAAGAAAGCTCATGAAAACATCATTTTTGCTAAACAAACTTGTCTTAGCATAAAATGAACTTAGAAACACCTCCCTACCTAATTTGATTTGAAAGAAAGGAAGAGAACTTGGTTTCCTTGAGTGAAATGAAGCAAAATATTCTTGAAAACTTGAAGAAAGAATTCAGCCAAGAGGAGGAGGAAATGAGAGCTTTTGGTGCTCCTAAAACTAGAATTTGTGTAAGTTATGAGCAAGACTTCCAAGGCTCTCAAGTAAGCATATTTATAGAGAATTCAAGCTCATGTATGACAAGAGGAGGAGGCATAATTTTGATTTTTCATGGGGAACAAAGGAAGGAAAATCATTTCTTTGTTTAAGGCATGTTTTATGCCATGTTTTAGGGAATTTTTTGGCATTTTGTTTTAGTGCATTATCTTGCAATAATTCTAATGATTATGGCTGAATTATTTCATGCATTACAGCCTCATGGAAGAGGGTTTTGTGTGTTCCATGTATTATTTAGGTGTAGGCAAGGTATTCATGCAATTTAGAGAATTTACGGTTAAGGACTTAGGTGAATTATAAGCAATTTGAGTGTTTTAAAGCAATTTTAGGTTCTAATCAATTTAAATAAATAATTTTGACTCTAGATTAATAATTAGAATTTAATAAGCTTTAATTTGAGCCTAATATTGCTTAGGTTTCGTTAGACAATCAAAAATCTCAAAATTTGTAAAACTCACAAAGAGAGGGGCAAAATGGTCATTTTACTTAAAAATTGCCCGAGACCACCCGAGCTTAACCAATGGTTAATCATGGCTTAAAAACACCTTTTAACACATTTTAGTGAGGTTGGCTTAGTTTTACGCAAATTTGAGTTAAAAGCGTAAGGGCGTTTGGTCATTTCGCGTTTTCAAAATTAGGATTCTTCTCCTCTATTAACACACATAACACAAACAATCCCTTATTAACATCAAAACATCCCCTTGAGGATGGGTGGGGCCCACGATCCTCATTTTCTAGTAAAATAATTCAGGGGCATTTTGGTCATTTTACACGTAGAAATTTGTTTTATACTTGCACAATTGCTCCTAACTTCTCTTCTAACGTTATATTCATTTATTAAGGATTGTTTGGTCTCAAATTTTATATAATATTTACCTACGGAATTCGATAATTCCTAATGACAGTAAAAATTAATAAAAATTGGGCGTTAGATTTCCAGGCAATTCATGAATTACCGACCGTAACAAAAAACCAATCGATTTTTTTAACATTAAATAGGTAATAAAATATTTAGCCAATGATACAATTAGATAAAAGTCACCATGGCCATTAGAAACATATTTATCCGACGGTTATTAATTTTATCGCAGGAATTGAAATAAATAAAATAAATTATTTAATCTTTTACCGACGGTATTTAGATTTGTGAAAAATAATTTATTTCAACAATATTACATATTACCGATCATGCCTTGGTTAAAAAATAATTTTTAAAATTTTTTTCCTATTTTACTATGAAGTGATTGATAATTTATTATTTATTTATTTATATAATAACCTAATTATCAATTAAATTGATATTAAATAAGAAAATAATAAAATGAATGAATTAAACTGATTAAATAAAATAGCAAATTATGACAATAAAATATATATAAATTACAATAAATGTAAAAAATCCATAAATGGAAAAAAATGAAGCTAGATAAAAACTAGCTGATGAACTCCTGCGTCAACATCGTAACGTCGTGGCATAATCATCATCCTATCTTACATTATCATCCATGCCATTACTTGAGTAGTCCTCTAATATGGAGAGGAGTGGGATATGGGGAATGAATGGAAGCGTCTTGTCCAAATCAAGGATCCCATAACTTGTATGTCAGGAAGAAGGTCATCACATCTGAGTGATCTTCCCTTCTTCCGGAACTTAGCATTCTCTTTGCTTTCTCCTGCCACTCTGAAGAGCTTAAGCTCTAGATCTCTCTCAGCTCTACTCCACAGTGATCGCCCACCCACCGCCCGGAGTTGCTAAGGAGCTGTGCCTACCTGCCGTTCTCCGGATTAATTGTGCCTACTCCTGTAGCTCCTAGTTGAGGGCATGCACATGCTCCTCAGGGCATCATCCCCATGACCCAAGTGGAGGAGGATGGAGATATAATCTTAGGGTAGCACCCATCCATATATGCAACCCTTGAAGGGCCGAACCACTTGGTCCAAACATATGGGTTAGGGTCCTGCCCCTTGAAGGCTCTAAACTTGCGCTAAAGAAAAAAGATAAAACACAACGTAAGTAATAATTATAATATAAATGAAATAATAATAAAAATTAAGTAAAGATATTTCTAAATTCAAACTTACATAAGTTGCTTCAGAGCAAGGGTCTACCCAGACCTCTCCAAACTCCCCTCTGCTCACTCTTTGTTGGCTCCAAAATAGCTTGCCTATGAAGGGTGGCTTAACTCCCTCGCACCACAAATAAGTACAATAAAGTCAAAATATATATATAGTATTTGCCACAATTCAAATATAGTAAATGTTATTATAAAATATAGAAAGGTTAAACAATTACCAAATGCTTCCTGTTCCCTCCTAGGTGCTTACCATGTGTGAGCCCCACCTTTCTTGAGGCTCTTTTGTCTTTCCTTTATTCGACCTATCCTTGAAGGTCCGTCATGGTCCAATGGTGCTAGCTAAGCCAAGGTGACGTTATTCAGCCACGAGCTATTCATGTACCCTTTACGAACATCATAAAGCATATCCGTGTTTTGGAAGAGATAATCCTCAAGCCCTCTTCATGTTGGTTTTATGCTCTAGCTTAAATGTAAAGGTTTTCTGCATATATTCAAGAACATAAGTGATTATATATAAGCATAAAATTAAATAATATAAACATATATTTTAACAAAAGCGAATAAATCATATAATTACCTTCCACTCCTTCCATCACAACTCCTTGACATCAAGAGGGATGTCAGTCCATGTAGGCCACGGAAATACCGACTTTGTATAACCTCTATGATCTTGTGGTGAGCCACCATAAATGGACGAAAACTATTACATAAATAAAATAAATCAAAAAACAATCAAAATTACTTAAATATTATAAGCAATGTAAAATTAAAATGTAGTAAAATAAAAAAAAAAACATGTTTCAACTTACCTATTTTTACCATTAACCTAATCTATTAAGCGTCTACCATCATGCCCAAGTGGCTTGCTATGTAGGCCGAAAGGCCTCCATCCATCCGTGCCTGACCCAATTGAGGAAGAAAAGTCTGATTTGATACGGGTTGGGAGTTAGGGCTGATAGGGCTAGGGCAGTGGTAGGGCTAGAGGTGGGTGGCTGATGCGAGAGACTTGAGTGTGAATACGAGGAGGTGGCAGAGTGGGCATTATCCTGAACCTGGGTTGTTGACGTTAAATTAGGTGGAGGTGGTGACACACTCATAAATTCTTTAACGTCACTATAAAAATTTCATTTAATCCTCCTCTTATTAGGATATCTAATTATACATCCATGATCGATTTGAAGGTAACATTGCGCTTGTGATTAACCCTAGACCCTAAAATTTTGTAAAGATTTCAAGTTATTACTTTCAAATATAAATTCAATTGCTATTTAAATTTTTAGTATAACTACTTTAATTTATTCCCTCAATAATATTTGCAAAAATTTTGACATTTTCCCCTTAAATTAGGAGTTTACTATATATATATTTCTTTTAATTGGTCTTTAAAACACATGCAATTGGTCTTTAAGTTTTATTTAGGGTTAAATGGATTTCAATTTTAGGTCATGTGTAATTTAAACCCGACTTTTCAAAACGTGCATTATGATACCTTGAACTTTCTAAAATGTGTAAAAAAGGATAATTTTTAAAAAAATGCATTATGAGATGTTAAAATTTTATAATTGTAAAAAATACCCCAAAATTTAAGTTATGGCAACTGTTTGGTTGCACACAATAAAAAAATTAGGGGTTAATTATACATTGTATTCATGGACAAGGTATCCTTGCAAAATCAGAAATTTTAGGGGTTAAGTGTACATAATCTTACCTTTATTAATTGCCAAAATTATGAGAATTGGTGTTTTGCAATTTGAAAAGCTAATGTCACTGCACATTTTGAAAAGTCAGGGGAAATTGCACATGACCTAAAATTAGGGGTAAAATACATTTATCCCTTTTTATTTATATTATTACTTTCAAACAAATCCAATTGGCTTTTAAGTTTTGATGTTAATAAAATAATTACTTTTATTTAATCTTTTTTTAAAAATTTTTAGGAAAATTTCAACAATATCTTTTCTTAAAGTGGACCTTCCGTCATTATAATTTATTGTACCTGGTCTTTAAAACATATTCAATTGGTCTTTAAGTTTTATTTTTTAAATTATTATTTTAAACAAATTCAATTGGCTTTTAAGTTTTTTTTAATATAGTTACTTTTATTTAATCTATTATTCCTAACAAAAATTTTCACAAAATTTCAATAGCGTTTCTTCAAATTAGGAGCTTTCGCGTTAGATTTTTTTTTTATTGGCTTTTAAAACATAATCAATTGGTCCTTAAGTTTTATTTAAATTATTATTTGTAAGCAAATTCAATTGGCTTTTAAGTCTTTTTTTAATATAGTTACTTTTATTTAATCTATTATTCCTAAAAAAAATTAACAAAATTTGACAATTCTTCCCTTAAATTAGGGCTTCTTTTAGAATATTTATTTTACTTGGTCTTAAATACATTCAATTAGTCTTTAGTTTTATTTGAATTATTATTTTTAAACAAATTCAACTGGCTTTTAAATAATTTTAAGTATAGTTACTTTTATTTAATCTATTTTTCCTACAAAAAATTTTAATAAAATTTTGATAACATCTCCCCTTAAATTAAAGCTTTCATCGTTATATATTTCAAAAATTCAACAATTATAGATATTATTATAAAGATCAACAACAGAATAGATATAAACATTATATTTTAATAATTACATATAATTCACATAATCCTAAAACCCGTTCTTTTGTGCATCCCCTTATAACTCCACAACATGCATCTTGCAATCTAATACAAATAATCCTAAAAATAAAAACAAGTCAGGAAGGACCTCTATGCCTTTCCCCAGTCATACAATCACCATTTCCTATAACTCTATCCTAGAAAACATAAGTCTTTATATATCCTACATACATTAAACCATTAAACGATATAAATAGCAAAGATTTAGTTACTAAACTCTATAGTAGTAAAAAAATACAAAATGTGGGAGCTCTTTGTTGAACCAAATCCAATCTTGAAAATCCATATGATAAATTTAAATCAACACACTTATATACATAGAAAACATAAAATAACATAAAGAATAAGAATGGCAAACCGATCTCAAAATCGATAACTCACCTTAAACAAAACTCCTATATTAATAAAGTAACAACAATAATTACTCCCTAATGCAACAAAACACAACACTATGGGCACCCATCAATGAATGAAAAATTAAACCAAATCAAAAAAATCAAACCGATTAAAATTCTCATCAAAGCCCCTAGATTGTAATGATGGCCTCCGTTTTAAAAAACTTTATAGCTACGTATTAAAAGGTATTTAAGGTTTAAGAGAGAGAGAGAGGGTTACGAGTGAGAAGGAAGAATACTCACGATTATACTTAATTATAGTGTGAAATACCAAAAGTTGCGTGACAACTTGTGAAATTTCAAACCTCCACCAATATATCCGTCGTAATAAATAATAATTAATAATTTTAAAAATAAATGTCTGGATAATATTTGATAAAAACAATTTAAAAAATATTATTAAACACCCGTGATTTTATAATAAAAATAAAAATAAATCATAATGTTAAATATCCCATTGATAAACCTTTATATTCTTAATTTTAACAAAAAAAATTGGAAGATAAAAAAAAATAACCGTCGGTACACAACACTATGTGCTCCAAGTAGCATGTGCGTGGCATTTACCGACGGAATTACCGATGGGTGTATGATGTGCACCACAATTATTTCCAAAACGCATTAACCCATCAGAGATGCCATCGATAATTTTACTTTGTACGTCGAATATTTTCCCTCGATATCCGCATTTTGGTAGTGACTATGTCTAGCCCTTACTTTTTTCATCTTTTGCCATTGATTATAATCTCAATTAATTAAAAATTTAAAATTAAAAAAGAGAAAGCGTAATTTCCCCAACCCAAAATATAGTCCATATGCACTTTATCTCTAAAATTGTAAAAATATGTAATCGATCTTTAAATATCAAATGGGCTTTTTAGTCATTATGTTAAAATTTTATCTATTGTTAGTAGAAAATAAATGCATTATATTCTTTGAACTACTTTAATTCATGTGCAACTCATCAATACCCTAACTGTCTTGAATGTTTACTTTTTTACATTAAGTATAGATAAAAAATTAAAAGGGTCAATTTTTATGATTAAGAAATGTGGTAGATGTTGATTTGTATGTTTTCAAAATTTTAGGAATATAGTACGCATAACTTATAATTCAAAGGCAAACTGTTAATTTCTCTAAAATCATTTTATTTCTTTGATTTTAATTAACATAAATTTAGTTTTAAATTTTCTTAACTATTTAAGAATTAACTCTCAAAATGAAAATCACATAAGTTATGTTATTATAAGCTATAAAATTAAAATAATAATTAAGACTCCAACTTTATAAAATTGGATGATAAAAGATGAACATTGTCGTAATAAATTAAATGAAATGTTACATGAAATTTTTTTGGGATATTATGCTCACTCCTTTCTTTAAACTTGATCACTGAATAATTAAATGTAAAAAATATTTTTGATTAAAAAATCAATTTAACTTTTTTTAAATTAAAATTATAAAAATTATGATATCATGAACTAAAAGATTGATGTAGTTATTTAAATTTTATTCTATTTAACTTAGAAAAATAAAAGATAATTATTCATATGCAATTAAATTATTACAAATTAGATTTAGTTTTTTCT